>JAQFXT010000455.1:0-37065 GCA_034683725.1 Strigamia crassipes
ACGTGCTTTTTGCGCTTATTCCTACTGTGTTAAGCGCGAAATTCCATTTTCGCGCTTATTCCTGTTGTGTCAACTTCGTCATTTTGTTTTCGCACTTAATCCTAACAATGCCTAACAAGAGGGAATGCGCCCCCCTTTGAGCCCCCCCCCCCACCTCATCTTGCTAGTTTTTTTAATGTATAGGGCACGTATTCGCGCTTATTCCGAAGAGCGAAATTTGGTTTTCGCGCTTAAATCGGACGCGCGAAACGCAAATTTTAATTTTCGCGCTTAGTCCGGATACGTGAAGTGCGAAATTCGGTTTTCACGCTCATTCATGTTTGTTACACCCGGCAATCAAGGATTAAGCGCGAACAGCATTCGCTTATTACGCGTCCCCGCTAGGTCGTATCGTTTATTCGACGGCCATTTATTCGCCAGTAAACCTGACTTAATCTGACCTAACCTAACCTAACCTAACCTAACCTCATATGACCAAAATACAATTCATTCCTGGCGAATAAATGACCGTCAAATAAATGAACGGACACCCTGGCTGCGTGTCGTTCAGCCGTACTTGTACGGGTAAACTCCTAGTCTGGTGACGAACCAAGTCAAAGTGAAAACACCAAACACGATATCACTAAGTCGCTGTTTATTTAAATATTTCGTCAGTTTAGTTCCCTGCAAAGTAAGAAAACAAACGTTTGTCTCGAGATTCTTGAAACTCAACCTCAGTCTTGGGAATATACCTCTAACGGAATATCGGCTAGATCATGAATGAAAAGACCTACACTTCCAATTGGTATTAAATTCCACGCGAACGAATATGAGAGCAGACAGATTGCGAATACATGATGAACTAACATTTGAAGAAAGTCCTGAAACGACATTAATTACTAATTTACAGATTGTTTCCTTTCGATTTGGCACTGTTTTCTACACTGAACCTTTCACCTGACATCAACAAACTGAGAGATCGTTAAAGACCAGTAGAAACTCAGTTGGATCATGTAGTACCACCAGATGTCCAAAGACACACGCTGAAAAACAATTAAAACAACATAAATTTCTTAGTCACAGCTTCAATTTAATTGTGGAGACGAGAAATGAGGCCTAACGTACGTCATATGGATAATTGTACCAACACTCATTACAATCCCAGAAGCAGGGTTTCTGAACAAAACAAATATTTAAAAATAAAATCAAACATTTTGGTACAGCTGGTGCGACAATTTAGGTTTGAGCGCAAGTGCAGTGTCATAGCAATCGGTTGACACGAGCCCAGCAGCCTAGGACCATGTTCATCTCTTCGACACCACGTCCACATCTTTGACTTTCATCTCTTTGACAGTTTGTCGAGGTGACGTACTGTCGAAGAGATGATTGTCAAAGAGACGGGTTGTTGAAGAGATAAATGTCGAAGAGTTGATTGTCAAAGAAATGAATGTCGAAAAGTTGATTGTCAAAGAGATGAATGTCGAAGAGTTGATTGTCACAGAGATGAATGTCGAAGAGTTGATTGTCGAAGAGTTGATTGTCAAAGAGATGAATGTCAAAGAGTTGATTGTCGAAGAGATGAATGTCGAAGAGATGAATGTCGAAGAGTTGATTGTCGATGTGATTGATTGTCGAAGAGATTGATTGTTGAAGACTTGAATGTAGAAGAGATGAATGTCGAAGAGTTGATTGTCGAAGACTTGAATGTAGAAGAGACGAGCGGAAAAGACGTATACGAATTTACAATGACAATAGTTAGACAGTCTGCTCATTTCAAGCTGTAATTGTAAGCATGTATGTGTATCCGTCCAGTACTCCACCGTGTATTGTCTTTTCCATAGTTATATTGGCTTCCATCACTGGTTGTTACACTGCACTGCTTCCAATGAAAAATTGTGTCCTTTCATATACATTTATTTGTTCGTCTCTTCAACGTTCGTCACTTTGACAGAACGTCTCTTGGACAGTCATCCCCTCGACAATACATGTCTTCAACATTTGCCTCTTCGACAATATGCGTCTTCGACATTTGTCTGTTTGACAGTTTGTCGAAGAGATGACTGTCAAAGAGATGACCACTTTTTATGACCTGTCGAAAACATGGCTCGTCAAAGAGATGAACAAACACCCCAGCCTAGGAGACCCACGGAGGTGGAAAATTAAGTAATAAAGCTCCTATTTTTAATGCGTATGACTAAAATGTCGCACCAGATATACATTTCGGCGACACCACATACATCCCACAGACTGAAGCATCCATAAAGAAACATACAGGTAAAGTAAATAAATCGCCATCTAAGGGGCATAGAAAAAATCAAATGTTATAATTTTCTATATTTTTCTCAATTCTTTGATTATTTATACCCGTTTTCGGTGAATTTCCTCAATGTATTTGGTTTGTCCCGATTCCTTCGTTGGCGAAACCACCGCTCCACTTGTCGTTCGCTCCAATCTAACTGTTTCGTTAGGCCTTGTACCTGGAACAAGTGCAACAGTACTTTCAGTAGTAATATTCCGAGCGGGACAAGAAGATGAGTGCTGTTTTAATTGTGACCACTACTCAAACGCAAGGTGTATTTGATACGAGAATTTACCAATAGAAAATCAGAAAAACGATCATGTGGAGTTCAAATGTGGTCAACCTGGCATTAGGATTTGTTTATAAAATCTTGCAATAGATAGCGCCAGAACAAAGCTAGAATTTTCTAAATGAAAACTCCAGCCACCAATCTGATGACGAATGGGGTGACCTAATTATTTGACAATTACTCAACGCTCTCGGTATATTACTACCGAGAATTTACCTATAGAAAATACTGTAAATAGTGTAAATCTCCATCGCGAGGATGCAGCCGCCATTATACATTGCCACCAATGCGGACATAAAATGAGAATTTTTTGAACATAAAATGATCACTTTTTGGACACAAAATGATCACTTTTTGGACATAAAATGATCACTTTTTGGACATAAATGATCACTTTTTGGACATAAAATGATCACTTTTTGGACACAAAATGATCACTTTTTGGACACAAAATGATCACTTTTTGGACATAAAATGATCACTTTTTGGACACAAAATGATCACTTTTTGGACATAAAATGATCACTTTTTGGACATAAAATGATCACTTTTTGGACATAAAATGATCACTTTTTGGACATAAAATTGTTTAGGAAAAACCAAAAATTCATTTTGAAGACCAAAAATTCATTTTGAAGACCAAAAATTTATTTTGAAGACCCAAAAATTCATTTTGAAGACCTAAAAATTCATTTTGAAGACCCATAAATTCATTTTGAAGACTCAAAAATTCATATTCAGACCCAAAAAAAAACTCATTCTGACAAGTGAGTGAGACCCAAAGCAGACAATTTTTCAAAATCGTGTAAATTGTAAAGCAAGTGCATGGAAGACGAGAGAGTTCATGGCCGTCGTAATATTTACCTCTCTACTATTAAACGTATAATGACTATAACTATCGCCAGTGGAAAGCAATAGATTAAGTCGAATGGGTTTGGATAATTGCCTTCTTGTTCGATTTCTCGCCAAGTTTCGTTTTCCGTTAGCCACAGCTCGTTTTTCCATATGAAACTAAACAACTCCATGCTAGTGGCTTTAATATTTGGTTAACTGCGGATTATCTGCGGCGACGTCGTGGGCGAGCATCAAAACTGTGAACTTATCGAAGCGAGCAAATGCAAACAGTTTTCTAATAAAAACGCTCTTTGTGTAAGTTACAGCTGCGACTGATTCACAAATGTGATTTCAATGATTTGAATAGAGCATGGGTGGATTATGCCTAAACATAAAAGACAAATGTCTAAGGCCCACTTTTATGGGGGACCTGGATTGGACCTCTAAAAATAATTCAATGTGATAAAACTTTTGCAAGAAATGAGCACACAGGTTTATTTTTTTTCCGGGCCCCCTGAAACATACCAAAATGTATGTGTGGTACGTTGAGGGGCCCCAATAAATATGCTGAGGTGGGGCCTCTAAGTCAAAATCCGCCACTGAAAATATTGTACCAATTCGGGGGCAGTTAATCTTTTTTGGGGCCCTAGATACATTTTTTTTCCGGGCCTTTATAAAGGCCCGGAAAAAAAATTTGTCTATTTAACTTCCAGATTCGTCAAATCGGTCGAATCACAACCGAACAAGGCGTATATGTTTGTAGTTAAAGAAGTAGTTTTGGTGGCTGACACTAGGGGCTCGTTCAGCTACGGAGGCCGTGGTTGGAGTTTGGGTTGCAAGATGGCGACATCTAGTGATGATGTAGACAAAATCAAAATAAATTGAGATTTTTAAAAAAAGTTTTATTTGAAGTGGTTAGTCGAGTTGAGAAATTTTGAATAAAATTACGGTTAACATTTGTTTCTCTCTTCCGCATCGCGAACCAACAGATAATCCTTTTGCCCTGTTTTGATCCAAGGGCAAGGTCAAATATTTTTATTTTAAAACACAAAAAAATTAATTTATTATAACAATTTTAAAAACCAGGTCGATTAAAATGACCCGGGTCAAGGCTACACGAGCGAACAGCCACCGTGAATTACCGCAAGTATTTGACACCAGGGCGAAAACCGTGCGAAATAACATCTCCAAAATGGCCGCCGCTGTCGATCTAACGCAACAAACTTGTCGTATCGTCTAAAATAAGTAATTTTTCCTCGCAGAATTTTAAGTACTTACAGTCAGACCACAGTAATAACAATATTTATGATGTGAGTCATCGAGGGTTTAAATACTAATGGAAATAAATGCGAACACTTTTGATTACCAAGTGAAATGGAGTTTTTATGCAGGGAGGGAGCGGGATGGTAATAGTGGTATAGCTGATATCTGGTGACTCTGGCGTGCTTAAATAACTTTGTGTGATTCAGTCAAGGTGGCTCCGTGATGATTCATCAAGTTTCTTCCAATACATGACATAATCAAACACCTCATGAATGGATGACCTCATTCAGTGGTTTACTATAACAGCTCAACAATTTTTCTTCAAGTGAAGAATGAAAGGGCATTGTGCTATGAATCATGGGGGAAAAAATTGTTGTTTAATTTTACTATTGATTGAGATGGATGGGTGGATGGAATCAGAACCGGCTGGATGTTTTGTGGGGCCTCACAATGTTATTAGTAGGGCCCCAAAAAAGTGCAGGGCCCCTTTGACTACAGAAAAAGTTATTAGTGAGGCCCCAAAAAATTATATTATCAAGTTTTCTTAGAAATTTGAAAGTGCGGGCCTTTCTGAGTGCGGGGCCCCTCCGAGTGCGGGCCCCTCCGAGTGCGGGGGCCCCTCTGAGTGAGAAAAATGTTATTAGTGGAACCAAAAAATTATATTGTCAAATTTTTTTTAGCAATTTGGAATTTTGGTGAAAGTTATTAGTGGGGCCCCAAAAATTGTATTATGAAATTATCTTAGAAATTTGGAAGTGAGGGACCTTTCTGAGTGTGGGGCCCAAAACAATTACGTTATCAGATTGTCTTAAAAATTTGAAAGTGTAGGAGCCCTCTGAGTGTGGGGTCCTTCTGACTGAGAAAAAAGTTATTAGTGGGGCCCCAAAAAATTATGTTATTACATTTTCTTAGAAATTTGTAAGTGCGGGGTCTCTCTGAGTGTGGGGCCCCCCTGAGTGAAAAAAATGTTATTAGTGGAATCCAAAAATTATATTATCAAATCATCTTAGAAATTCGAAAATGTGGGCCCCCCGAGTGAGAAAAGTTATTAGTGGGGCCCAAAAATTTACATCACATTTTCTTAGAAATTTGAAAGTGGGGGGGGCCCCTCTGAGTGAGGAAAAGTATGTGGGGCCCCAAAAAATTATATCATCAAATTTTCTTACAAATTCGAAAGTGTGGGCCCCCCTGAGTGAGAAAAGTTATTAGTGGAACCCAAAAATTTACATCACATTTTCTTAGAAATTTGAAAGTGGGGGGGCCCCTCTGAGTGAGGAAAAGTATGTGGGGCCCCAAAAAATTATATCATCAAAATTTCTTAGAAATTCATAAGTGCGGGGCCCCTCTGAGCGTGGGGCCTCAGTCCGAGCCAGCTTTGAATGGAATCCTGTTTTTATCTCTCCATTTGACCATCCCCATATGCCAGGGATAGTTTCAAACTGCTTATCACATGACTGTTTGGTTATCTGAACATTAAAGTCAATACAGAGTATATCCTTTTTATTATCAGGAAATGAGATTAGATAGTGTGTGTGTGATTCAAGGGAAAATAGAAAAATACTCTTTGAAATTGGTGCAAATGGATGGTGAAGGAGATCAATTGGTGTTAATTTAGGGTTAGGTGTGATAAAATGTCACGTCGAGTTTCTGTCATAATCAGTTCCTCTACCCCTGGTGGCGAAATGGAGGAGCTCAAGAAGCCACCTGTTGACAAGTCACAAGTGCAAATTTAGCTTTTGTTTGGCTGAAAGAATAAAAGTGCTGCTTGAAGGAATTTTTTAATTTTTTTGAAAAATTCCCTTCAAATTGGGGCTAGAGAATAAATAGGTTTTCATCACAACTTATCCAGATGAATGATGTTTGGAAATGATTTTTTGGCAGCCTTGATCCATACATTTGATGACTTAAGGTTTGCTCTTGTTCACATGTAGATCAGTGAAACCAGGACACAAAGTACCTCAAGCCCAGCACCAGCTGCAAGAGTGACTCACACAAATGTACCCTGGGGATGACACAAGTTGGGAGCCCCTCTCTCTCTCTTTCTCTCCACCACACAAGTAGGTGGTTGCAACCAATCTCACAAAATGGAGGGTGGTTGGATGCCAAATGTCAACTTGGGAAGCAAACAAAGGAAATTGAAGTTCTTACCATAGAGGAAATAGAGAAAAAAAATAGAGCAAATGTGTATATTTATTTACCAATTTGATAACCTTTTAATTTTGGGAATTTAAGGAAAAAATTTCTGTTTATTGTTCAATTTTTTTGTCGCCATTTTGTTTGTTTTTTAATGAAATTTGAATCTAACCAATGGGAATGGCTGGGATGTATAGTAAATTGCAACTGGGGAAGCAGCTAGTGTTGCAAAACAATTGTGAACATCTGCTACTGATTCTTTGTGTGAATTTCATTTAAATTCAGGTCGAGTTTCGGTTTGATAAAAAAAGCGAAAATTAAAAATGAAGATTTTTTGATTTGTATGTGACGGTTTAAAGTTTACTTCATGTTTCACATACTGGAAATAAGATAACCAGTTTCCTGAGCGGAAAAAAAAATAGTTATGCATTTTATTTGAGAATAAAAAATTGAATAAAATAATTATTGGTTCATTAACCCGTTGTTAAATATCTTCAAGTTTTCGCGGGACTGTCGTGGGAATCCATTTCCCCCGAATCTGGCCACCGCGCTCAAACCGAGGCTCGAGCCTCAAATTCGAGCTTCGCTATACATGGCCATGTACTCGATAGATTCGATGGCTTTATTAGTGAAATTCGGGTCAAATAAAAAACATTTTTATTTTTATTTCTTCTCCCTTTCTTAAAATGTAAAATTGGATTTTCCCTGTCAAGATTTCAAGATACGCTTGAAATAAATATAACTGAATAAACGAGTTACGAAATCAACTTCGTAGGCTTAATTTTTGGATGGACCGGTCGGAAATTCTAGTAGTTGTTTATAGGCCTAAGCATTGCTAATGAGGCGTGGAAAATGCCTGTAAACATTGCAATTTTGCTGGTATGTTTGTAGTACTAAGAACAGGATATGGTGAAACGATATTGTCAAAGGTCAACATTTTCATTTCCCGACAGATTTTGTGAAGGGAAGCCGGGAAATTGAAATTAGGAAGAAAATGCAGCAATTTATTGTTTTCGGTTTCATTTTCAAAGAAAAATTAAAACCGGAAAAAATGGAGTTAATTTGCATTAAAACTAAAAATTAAACCAAACAAATTGATTTTTTTTAAAAATATTTTTTTTATTATGACACATTAAAATTACATGTTATCATTGAAAACATCAAGAAACAATTGTTAAGTGATAAAAAAATAAATCAAAATTTCATGATATAATCAGCTAGAGCTGTTTTTTTATTTTTTTTATTAAAAAAAAAAAAATGAATTACTTTATTTTTGTAATTACTCAGTTTGTATGTTGAACTTGTGCTCTCATTAACAACTAAATTAGTTTTTTCCATATTTGTGCAGCAGCACTTAACCACTGCACAAACTAAACCATAAAAATGAACAGAATCAGCACAAATTTACCAAAAAATGCAAAATCAGCACAAATTTACCAACAAATGTAAAATCAGCACAAATTTACCAAAAAAATGCACAAATTTACCAAAAAAAATGCACAAATTTACCAAAAAAAATGCACAAATTTACCAAAAAAAATGCACAAATTTAGCAAAAAAATGCACAAATTTACCAAAAAAATGCACAAATTTACCAAAAAAATGCACAAAATCAACACAAAAATTGCACAAAATCAACACAAAAATTGCACAAAATCAACACAAAAATTGCACAAAATCAACACAAAAATTGCACAAAATCAACACGAAAATTGCACAAAATCAACACAAAAATTGCACAAAATCACCACAAAAATTGCACAAAATCAACACAAAAATCAACACAAAAATTGCACAAAATTAACACAAAAATTGCCCAAAATCAACACAAAAATTGCACAAAAATTGCACAGAAGTTGAATTTATTTTTAGTAATTCAAATTCGCATTCACACAGAACAATAACACGGGATGAAAACGAGACGTGAAACGCGGAATTGAATTCTTTTGATCCGAGAAAAACACGTGTCCAATTACATAATTTCCAGGTTGAATATTCAATTTATTGGGCGTTTTTTCAGCGCTAAAAATGGCGCACTTCAACCGGGGTCTCAAGCCTCTCGGCTGTAAGTCAGGGGGTCAGGAACACGGGCCAGGGCGGCCTAATAAACCAGGTGCAGTTCGGTCTGCAAATCTGGATTAACATTACGCGAGAACGCCACGGGATGATCAACTTTGTGGCCATAAAAGGCGACGATTAATTCATAAATTATGCAATAAATTATAAAATGATCGATTGTCGTTATAAATTACAAACTTGGATGGGCCCAACTGACCTAATGCGACTTGTGACGTCACAAGTTGCCAAGCTTGGAATTTCAAGGTTGCATATTTTGATGCGCATAAAAACAAGTGTCTGCGCTGTCGTGTCTGGCAATTCGTCGTCATTTGCTTAATATTTATATTTTAAATGTTCAAAATGGAGCAAAAATAAAATAATATAATTGGACAGTGTTGGCCTAAATATTTTTTTTTTTTTTTTTTTTTTTTTTTTTTTCGTGGGAGAAAGGACGAATGATGTCAAGGTTAGGCCTATTACCAAATCCATTTCATTCAATTGGAAAGAAGCATCGAGTTATTTATTCCACCAGGATAAGTTGTGTTTTATTCCAATTTTGTACACAAAACCGACCACCTGTTAAAAAGATAAATTTGTATTAGAAATTTTCTTAGAGATTAAATCGTTAATAATTACGTAAAAAGTTGCTTTATGCTTCCTTTTAACGTCCCAAAACGAGTTATTTACCTCGCGATTAATTTGATTTTAAAATAATAAAAACGTATGAGTAAACAACATGTAGGCCGCCATTTTGGTTGAACGAAAACCCGACGCACCGGTGCGAGTAAATGAAAACGGAACGTCTCAAACCATCGACTTTCATGCACGGATTTAAGTACGAATAATATGCGACTTTGCGCAATTTGTTTAATGATAATTAGCCCGAAATTTAGCGATACGACCTTGATTAAAAAGATGATCGGCTTTTCCACGGCATAGCGCCGCGATGCAGCAGTGCGAGAAAAGCTAAAAGGCGAATCGAGTTCCGTTTCGTCCGATCGAATTGTTTCCGGGTTATTGAGTCATTGCTCTTCGCGGTCAGCATGTCCAAATATGGTCACGTAGAAGGCGATTGGTCGGCGCACGCACACTTTTGCGGCAACTACTCACATATTTGGCTCTCACTCTACTCCAGGCAGCCAATAGCGGAGCTTTGAGGCGCCCTGTATGGACGGATTATGCAAATGAACCAGAGAATCATACCATATTTGGTCATCTGTTAGAGCGCCTGAGTTTGCTTCGTCGAAGTGGAACGAGAGTCGAATAAAAGCCGGCAAATTGTACGCTCCGGGCACAGTTTTTCCTAGAAACGATACTCGAACACTTCTTCGGTGAATGTAAGTGCTTTTCTTTAGTATCTCCTAGTTCTGTACAACTGCACGGCTTGTGGATAGCGAGCGAGCAATTCAAAAAACAAAAAAAAATATCACGAAACCGTTGGATTATTCAAAGTGAGTGTTTAAAACGAGGGGGCAAAACGAGTTTTTGCGTTTTTCGCAAATTTTGAATTTATTTCGGCGAAGAAAGACCAAAATTTGGCCGACTTTTTGCTCGTGGATATTCGGAGCCGGCCGGCAACGACCGCAACCACCTGCCGACGCCATCTTGAATTGGGTGTGGGGAAGGAAAGAAAGAGTAAAATGGAAAAAGCGGAAAATGGATATTAATTCGCGTTTAATGGATTATTTAATGGTTGTTTTTTTCGATTTTTGTTTAATATTTTTGTGTTTTATTATTTTTTTTTCAGTTGAACTTGTTTAAAAATGTGTGACGACGACGTTGCTGCTTTAGTTGTGGACAATGGCTCCGGTATGTGCAAAGCTGGGTTCGCCGGGGATGACGCTCCCCGAGCTGTTTTCCCTTCCATCGTGGGAAGACCGAGACATCAAGTAATTAAATTTTTGATTAATTTAAGTCGGGGTTTGATTATGCGTGGAAATTGGGCTAAAAATAGATTTTTATTGAACCGTGGTTGATGATTATTCGGCTGCATTGCGGCGAAAAACGTTAAAATTAAAAAAAAAAAAAAAAAAATTCAAATGAAATTCAAAAAATAAAATGGCGGGTGCAGGAAAAGAAAGGAAAAAAAAAAAAAAAGAAATATCAAAAACGTTTAAAGTAAATTATATGATTAATGGCCGTAACATTTCCATATTTGGTTCGAATTCAAAAGGAAACGCATTCCAATTGATAGATAAGATAAGATAAAACGGAAATAAAGGGATTTCAATATTAAAAAAAAAAAAAAAATTAATTCGTTAAAAACAATAAGAATTTGTTATTTTATCGATTATAATTCGATGTTTTAACGTAAATTTAAAAAAATTGTTGTATTTTTTAAACGTATTTTGTTTTTAACGTGAGTTTGTGTTTTGCGCATGCGCCATTTTGAAAACCGCGGCGCCATTTTGGTTATTTTGAAAAAACGTGAATAAAATTAGTTTTTAAAATGAATTTTTGTGTTTTTCAAGGGCGTTATGGTCGGAATGGGCCAAAAGGACAGTTACGTGGGTGACGAAGCCCAAAGCAAGCGAGGAATCTTGACTTTGAAGTACCCGATCGAGCACGGCATCGTGACCAACTGGGACGACATGGAGAAGATTTGGCATCACACTTTCTACAACGAGTTGCGTGTGGCGCCCGAAGAGCACCCAGTGCTTCTCACCGAGGCTCCGCTCAACCCCAAAGCCAACCGGGAGAAGATGACTCAAATCATGTTCGAGACGTTCAACACCCCGGCCATGTACGTGGCCATCCAAGCCGTGTTGTCGCTGTACGCGTCCGGTCGTACGACCGGTATCGTGTTGGACAGCGGCGACGGTGTGTCGCACACCGTGCCCATTTACGAGGGCTACGCGCTGCCTCATGCCATCCTTCGTTTGGATTTGGCTGGCCGAGATTTGACCGATTATTTGATGAAAATTCTGACTGAACGCGGTTATTCGTTCACCACCACCGGTAAAATGATTTAAAATTGATTTATTTGGATTTATTAATTGATTTATTTATTTTTATTTTTTATTTTTTTAGCTGAGAGAGAAATTGTGCGCGATATTAAGGAGAAGTTGTGTTATGTTGCGCTGGATTTCGAGCAGGAAATGGCGACTGCGGCTTCGTCGAGTTCGTTGGAGAAATCGTACGAGTTACCCGATGGGCAAGTGATCACCATCGGTAACGAGAGGTTCCGTTGTCCAGAGGCTTTGTTCCAACCATCATTCCTTGGTAAAAAAAAATGGCTGTTATTAGAGTTTAAATCGTTTATTGAATCGATTATGGTCGATTTTCAACGTTTTAAAGCAGTTTTTAATCGATTTTCGACGGTTTTTGGTTGCTTTCAAACGTTTTTAATCGATTTTCAACAGTTTTTGGACGATTTTAATCGATTTTTAATGGTTTTTTGTCGATTTTAATCGATTATCAACGTTTTTAGATCGATTGTAGACGTTTTTCAATAATTTTTGGTCGATTTTAATCGATTTTTAATGGCTTTTTAGTCGATTTTAATCGATTTTCAACGTTTTTAGATCGATTATAGACGTTTTTCAATAGTTTTTGGTCGATTTTAATCGATTTTCAACGTTTTTAGATCGATTTTAGACGTTTTCAATCGATTTTTGGTTTATTTTCAACGTTTTCAATCAATTTTTGGTTTAATTTCAACGTTTCAATCGATTTTAAGCAGTTCCTGATCGATTTAAATATATTTTAGACGTTTGTAGTCTATATAAGTAGATTTTTGATCGATTTTTAACGGTTTAAATCAATTTAAAATACTTTTTGCCGATTTTAATTGATTTTCAATATTTTTCTTTTACTTTTAGGAATGGAATCTTGCGGTATTCACGAAACAACTTACAATTCCATCATGAAATGCGACGTCGATATCCGTAAAGATCTGTACGCCAACACCGTGCTGTCCGGCGGTACCACGATGTACCCGGGCATCGCCGACCGCATGCAGAAGGAGATCACCGCTTTAGCTCCATCGACCATGAAAATCAAAATCATCGCGCCACCCGAGCGAAAGTACTCCGTCTGGATCGGAGGTTCCATCTTGGCCTCACTGTCCACCTTCCAGCAAATGTGGATCAGCAAGCAAGAATACGACGAATCCGGACCCAGCATCGTTCATCGCAAATGCTTTTAAGTCGTCTAGGAAGCAAATTAGAGGAATAGGATCGAGTTTTTTGATTATTTTTCTTTTTTTCGTTTAATTTTTTTGTTTTTTTGCCCGGACCGGTTCTGGACGGCTATTAAAAGATAGAAAATTGTAAAACCATCTGCTGGTTGGATTCTATTCGTTCGATTTAGCCAAATTCCGTTCTCGTGGACCAATGTTTGACCATTCCAACCAGAAATTTTTTCTCTTATTTCTCTTTGACGATTGCACTTTGTATTTATTTGTATTTGCAATATTAAAAGTTGGATTTTCGTTTTTAATTTGTATTTTTTTTTTTTTTTTTTTGCTACTTCCGGGCGGTCCGCAGATGGTTTCCGGTCAGAATGTCACTTCCAACTGATATTTATACATTTGTTTACATTAGACGAGTCTGAATAAAAATTTCGAGTTTCCAAACTAAAAAAAAAAAAAAATTATTTTTGTTTTTATTTTTGGAAAAAAAAAATGTTTATTCACTATAAGCATACGGATTACACTTTAAATAATAAAACAAACTGACGAAATCAAATCAAATAACGATTAGAATAATGGAAATAATAATTATGAAAGTTACAATACTGTGAATCTTTAATATACATAGCAAATTTCATCACCAGAAATCACTACAGTCCGATGAAAGGAAACCAAAACTATGACAAGAAAATTGTACAGGAATGTAATCACAACCCAGAATTTATACACTACGAAATTACAAATTGTTATTGCTATTTATAAAAATGTTTTTCGGTTTTTTTGTTTGTTTGTTTTTTTTTTTTTTTTTTGGGTGCTTTTTTCATCTATTTCAGGCTGTAATGACATCGGATGATTTTTTTCCATTAACTTTTCAATAAATTTACTTTATTTTATTCAATTATTTTAATTTTTTTTTAAATTTTTGTTGGTTTTGGGAGCATAAAAATGCGTTTAACAGATTCCCATTTTGTGATTCACTTTCTAGCGAATATGCGTGCATGAAATGCATTCATTCTAAATCGGGTAGTTCTTCGTCGTCGCTGTCTTCGCCGTCGATTCCCGTGTCCAGATCCTCAAGACTTGGTTTGTCGCCGGCGCCGCCTAAGCCACCCATCTGTCTCATCATCTAAAAAAAATTAATTGTTTTAAAAAATGTTAAATCCAAAAAATACAAAATAAATAAATTTTTTTTCAAGTTTTAAAACCAAAAAAACAAACAAAAATCAATTTTTTCAACCTTTAACCCAAAAATATTTTGTTTTTCTTCGTTTTAAACCCAAAAACACAAAAAAAAATATTTTTTTTCTACTTTTTAACCCAAAAAACACATAAAAATCTGACTTGTTTTTTCAATTTTTAACCAAAAAATACCCCAAAATAATATTTTGTTAAACTCAAAAAACAATTTTTTTTCAATTTTTAAACCAAAAAGTGTCAATTTTTAAACCCAAAAAATCCCAACAAACAATTTTTTTCAAATTTTTAAACCCAAAAACAATTTTTTTCTAATTTTTAAACCCAAAAAATCCCAACAAACAATTTTTTCTCTAATTTTTAACCCCAAAAAAACCCAACAAACAATTTTTTTCTAATTTTTAAACCCAAAAAATCCCAACAAACAATTTTTTTCTAATTTTCAACCCCAAAAAAACCCAAAAAACAATTTTTTTTTCAATTTTTAACCCCAAAAAACACATCAAAAACGACTAAATTACTTCTTCTAAATCTTGATTTCCGCCTAATTCGTCGTCGGATTCATCTTCGTCTTTCCATTTGTTGAAATCTACTTTCAACCAATGATACTAAAACAAAAAACAATTCATCAACCACAAATAAAACCAAATCACTCGACCCAAAATTACTTTTTTCTCATCTTTAAGAAGTCTTTTCCAAAACGGCCCTTCTTCCTTCTTTTTTAGAATAAATTCAATTACTCTGTCTCGTACAACGTACTTTGAATCCTAAAAAAAATAAAATAAAATAAAATAAAACAAAATAAAATAAAATAAATAAAACACAATTTCCAAACACAAATCAAACCAAATTACCACAGCATTAATTTCTTTAAAAAAATTCAACGTGACTTCGTATTCTTTTTTGTCCGTGCCTCCTTTACCCCTGCAACAAAAAAAACACATTTTAATCAAAAAATCAACTTAATCCTCAATTTTTCCGTCCTCAAATACCCACCTAAAGAAGAGTTTGCCGGGTTCTAGCTTAATTAACGGTTCTTTGCAGTCCTCTAAGCAAATCGTGAGGAAAACTGCACTTTTCCTTTGTGCCCATTGCATCGGCGGCGCGAGCATTCTGAAATGAACAAAAAAAAAGTTGAATTTCCCTTCTCAATTTCCGTTACGAACGGGTTAAAAATAGTCGAGGGCGAGCATTTTTTTAAGGAAAATCGAATTACGTCGCTGGATTTCGGACTGGATGTAATTTTGCAATTCAAATAAAGGTTTTCGCTCACTAGGCCTAATTTCTAGAAGTTTCTCCAGGTGGAGCCACAGCTGTTCTTTTCAAGACAATAAGATAAGGATTTTTACGATTTTTATGCTAAAGATTATGGTTTAATGGAGTTTAACGTTCGAATTCAACGTTTCGTTCGTGTTGGGCTTGTTTCCGACTCGGAAAACACTCGAAAACACTTACTGTTCTGTTTCTGGCATTTTCCGTTTCTACTGCTCAGCAACCATGTGGTAGTATGCCGCAGCAAATTTCTTGAACATGTATGTCAACGATTTTATAAAAATCGAGATTTCATCTACTAAAAATCGCATTTATTTATTTTAGAATAGTTAAAATAATTTTTGTTTTATTTATAAATTGTTTTTGTTTTTTGAAGATATATTTAAAATATTTTCTCTATCTCCGGTTGAAGGCTAGAAAACGACCGATACCAGTTCGACTCACACACGTGATCGTTTCCGCTCGGTCAGTTTGAAGTCCTATGGGGGGCAGATTGCAGCTAAATGTTTAAGAATGTTCTGAGGTTAACTGGATTTACTGGCACCAGTTCCTCCCAATCCAGTAATCCCGTCGAGGACGGCGCTATGAGTTTGTTCAAAGACTCATTTTGGGTGAGTTTTTATTTATTGAATTTGCATTTATCTTCTCCCTATCTATTTAATATCGGCCCGGTTCGATTGTCAAACTGTGAAACAATCGTTACGTCATAGTTCGAGTTCGACCGTTGTTGATCGCCATTATTGATTAAGAATTAGTGAATTCGGTTAAACAGGAAGTGGATTTGTGTGAGAAAAAAATGACCCTGGAAGACGATTCTGGACAGGTGTTTATCGGACTTTTGTATTCGGCCAATGGCCTTGTTTATTTTTTCGTTATTTAAGGAATTAATCATGTGACCTCGAGATTTTTTTAAAAATATTGTTCCAAATAGCCTCGTTTTGGATTATTAATTATTTCTTTGGATTTGATTTAACCAGTAATGCATTTAGTATAGGTCTGTGCGTATCCAAATGAAATGGATTTAAACTGAGGATTTCTCCACCTTAATATGATGTCACAATGTGTAACCATGGATTTATGACAATTATTTCCTTCGTAAAATGGATTGCCACGCTTTCTGATTTTGTTTTGCTACAAATGCCTGCCCTTGGCCAGGGTTGACCCCATCAACCATGTTGGGCTACAAAAATGGCTGCTTTTATGTCTGAAATTGAATAGATTATTGCTCCCCCCATGTTTTGTTATTTAATAAAACAATAGAATGAATTAATTTATGACAACAAAAAAAAATTGGGTTTTGTGGATCCATATTAGGGGGTTCATTATTATGGATGCAGGATAAACCGGCTTGTCCAGGGTTGACCACGCGGAGGTAGAGAGTTGGATTTTATATTCCCGATGTTCAGTCAGGGCCGCGTTGTATCGAAATCGGCGAATAATCCGCTTAAAAGTGACCCAAATAAACATGGGAGGAAAACGATTAAATTTTCTGCTAAAATTATTCAAAAAGGATTTTTTTTAGACGATTAAAAAAAAGAAAACAATGTGTGGGGGGGGGGAGAAGGGTGTGGAGTTGAAATTTGCTCCAGGGGGGTTGGCAGGGTTGGCATTCCAGAAATACTGATTAAAATAAGCCTTTGCTTGTTGTGATATTCCAAACCAATCAAAACATTTGAATTTTTTGTTTTTTTCACTTGATACCATCTACAGAGTTTAGTCTAGAGTGAAGAGGTTGAGCCTCGAGTCAAGTGACAAGGACATTTGTTTCAGCTCACTGATTTCAATTGATGTCACATTGTGATTGGATCAGTTTGAAGAAGATTTGATTGAGGTTAAAAAAAGTGGGTGCATTTGTGGTTGAAAGAAGGAATACTATGAGTGGAGCAAGCAGAGGCCCATCATGCAGTGCTGGAACAAAAGCAAAGGCAAAAGCTGGGAGAAGGAAGTTGGTTGGTAGTGGACCAAAAGCTGGAAGAAAGTGGAGGAGGAGCTTGACCATGGTGTGGACTGGATTTGGAAAACATTTGGGCCAGTTGTCTTCTGTGCACAATTTGCAGGTATTCTATAACCAATATAAGTGTTTGGTTTAGTTTGTAATTGGAATGTTTGGAATGGTGGTTGGATTTTTCAAGGTGAGCTTGAATTTTGTAGGTTTCATAACTTGAATTGGATATACACTACACTGGGTATGTTGGTTAAGCTTATGCAGTTTATGTAATGATGGTTTTTTTTAAGTTTTAGTTTTTGAATTGATTTCAAATGGCCGTTGGCAAGAGGGAAAGCATTTTGGCACAGTTTCAAGATGGGTTGAATATGTTTGAAAGGTTGTGATGTGTGTGTGGGTGGATGGAAATCGGTTAGATATCAAATCATTTATGGGCAATGCTGGTAACTACCTGTTAGTCAGGGCCATGTCAATGCAAGGACCAATCTGACAAGAGGCTTCAATATTCTGAAGGGCCACACTATAATAATAGATTTTATAAACAAAATTTACAAGGAATTTTGGTCAGTTTGCACTTGATAAACAGAAAGAATTTAAAAAACTGATCATTCGATAGGATGAGCAGGCTGGGGTTGTATCGTTTATTTGACGGTTGTTTATTCGACGGTTCATTTATTCACCAGTAAATCTAACCAAATCTCACCTAATTTATCCTAACCTAATCTAACCTAAACGAAACCCAATGACCAAAATGCAGTTTATTCCTGGTTAAAGTTATTACGAACAATGCATTTTGAGCCCTGTTTAGTAATATTTCTGTGGGACGGCTTTCGTAGTTATCGCTGGAGAAGGGCCCACTGCTCCCCAAGTCAAACCATAGTTCTATAATTGATTAACAATAATACCTGACAGATAAATACATACTTGACAGTTATAGTGTGCAGTTGGTGACTTAGTGTGATTAGTTATAAAAAAGTCAAAATTGAAAAGACGTCCAATGTTGGAAAAGTTTGCGGCTCACCCGTGGGTCAGTCACAGCTGGTTTATTTGATAAGAACAATAAAAAGAGACAGTGAGAAGGGCCCCAACAAAATCACTATCTGGATAGTAACAGAAACATGACATCCAAGATGGTCCAGGGCACATGATGGCAATCTTTTTGAAATGTCATTGACTTTTGTCTGTTTGGCAATTAAAATCTTTGCAAGTGAAGTTTTGTAGTGGATGAATATGAATGTTAAGCTTGAGTGATAATTGAAGTTCAACCAAGTGCAGTTCTTGAAGTTCCATTAATCTCTCTTCAGTTTTTTTTTTTTTGTTTTGTTTGGGCTGAAGTGAACTTCCAACCTACTCACAGCCAAGTCAATATTAAATTAGATGTGATAGTTTAGTGAGAAGGAAGCCAAAAATGGTTCTGGTTCTGGTTTTTATCTTGAAAGAGCTCAAAACTGGTTTTTCAACTCCACAAATGACTTTTATTTATGCAGAATTGAAGCTGATAAAAAGCATGAACTTGAAAAAGGAAGTAAAGATGCTTTCCATACTAGAAATTGTTATTTCGATGAGAATTTACCACTAGCTTCGATAATGTCCCCTGGTGCTTTGACGACCAATGAGAACGGCGTAACAAAACGGGCACTCGTGATCTTATCAAATGAAAAGATTCGCGCGGACCTAATTATTTGACAATTACTCGGCGTGTTCGGTATATTACTAACTGAGAATTTTAAGTCTTCGTTATTTTAACGGAGTTTTCGCTCCGTAGGGTTAATTGAGATTTTTTCTTAGATATGAACGTTTTATCAAGTCACTCCTCTTTTGGCACACTTGGGAGATGAATATTGTTTTGCAAATTTTAATTTCATATTCTTAAGGGCGGTTCCTGGTTTCAACAGACATGACCTCAGTGGAGTTTACCTTCAGCGCCAACAAGGCTGTCCCTTCTTTGGAAAACAAGCTTGGTTTTGTCAACACCCAATTGTGTGCCACTAGGATCGTTCGGTGCTGGCACTTTCTTTTTTTTTTAAATTGTGGATGCGAAGATGTGGTGTTGAAAAAAATGCCTCTGCCTTTAATTGGGCGAGTTTTTCATCTGTTTGGAAGTCGGGGTGAACAGGTAAGGATAAGGAAATAGTTCAATAGCACTGCAGGATTGAATGGACAAATAGGCAAACAATAATCCTCAACTTTCCTCACATTTTGGATAATCAGCTGTTAGGAGTTGAACCCAGATCCCCCTCAATTGCCGGTCTGGTGCTCTTACAATGGATGGTTACAACTAGGGATGGATTACAGCCGAACGGCGTTACAACGAATCGCAAGGGACCCGAAAATCTGTTTGTTATAACGAAAGTTTGTTATAAGAAAAAAAAAATCAACCAAGTCATCTAAAAAAATTTGTTATAACAAAAATTCGTTATATTGCGGTTCGTTATAACGAAATTCAACTATAATACCTTTAGCTGCCCTAAGCACTTAAAAGATTTTGGTGCCCCTATGTATATATATATCGTATTTCTTCGATTAAAAGCCGCGGCTTTTATTGCAAATCGCCTCTCTTGGCCCCGGCTACTATACGAAGCAGCGGCTGTTTTTCAGTCTTTTCATTCATTCTACGCTCGTCTTGAGATTCAAAACAAACGTTACAGCCGTGGAATGAACGTGGAATGTTTCTTCCAAGTTCATTTTCGTTTATTTGTTGCCTCGATTTTTAGCTGCGGCTACTATTCGAGGGCGGCTTTTAATCGATGAAATACGTTAAGTCAATTCACCTTCTCAAGATTGAATGCACCTAATGTCCTCTAATACGGCTGAATCTAAGTTCAACTGTTTAAAATGCAAATTGCAAATCTATTTCTGAATGTCCTTATGATTTCAATAGTTGTTTTTCCTCAATTGAATGTATAAATAGAATAATTGATTTATAAAACTATTTTCAGCTTACATAAGGGGTTATTTAATGTCTATAAATGTGTGTCATTAGAAGAATAAAAAGCATGTTCTAATTACACAACATTGTCTTTATTTTCATTGTGTTGGTGTCTGAAGAAGAGATAGACCTAGGTCATCCTTTTTATATATTTTAAAGAAATCTTTTTTGTATTTAATGTTGTGCAATATGGAGGCCATTGAAATTCACACAAAGAAGTGTTTTGTTTTTGAAACAGATTGAGCCAGGGCTTGATCCCTTACATGAGTGATTCATACCAAATGTATGATATGATATTTCTTATCTACTCCTGTTGTTTTATTTATCTTTGGATTGTAACAATGAATAAATAGTGAAATCTTAATTGCAGCACTTAGATTGTGTCATGTGATTAACATTTAGGCCTAAATTGTTAAGTGGGTGAGGTTTTTTTGACATGGATGTATCAATTTTCACTTTTCTTGGCTTTTTGCCTTTTGGATTCCTTTACCAATGAGGAGTTGCCAAACTGGGGTTGGGTAGAATGGGTTTGGGAAACATTTTGAGTGTTGCAGTTAGTGAACTTTAGTGTCCTATGGCAAAGGATAAGCAAAGTTGGTGTTTGGCTGGTGCATGTGTTGGATTAAATAAGGATTATATGGTGAATGTTTTGATTTTGTTGTGTTTTTGTGAGTTTTAAATTGGGAGCTTAAGATTTAATTATTATTATTATTATTTTTTTTTTTGTAGGGAAATCATGGATTTGATGAGCTGAGGAGGTATATCAAGCAAGGAAGTGATTTCTGCAAAGATATAGCATCAGTTCTTCAAGAAAGGTTAGTATTTTTATTTGGCGATAACATCTCGCTCTCTTTACATGTGAATGGTTAAAATAAAACATGGAGTGCTTTCACCCCGGCTTAAATTAATAGCGGGTCTTGGCATTCAGTTAGCAGAAGATGGTGGCTGAATGAAAAATTCATTTTGCTTCCTAGTTCTTGAGTGCCAACCGATTAACCGAACATCAATACTGGCAACGTTAACGCTTACTGTATTTCTTCGATTAAAACCCGCGGCTTTTATTACAAATTGCCTCTCTTGGCCCCGGCTACTATACGAAGCAGTGGCTGTTTTTTCAGTCTTTTCATTCATTCTATGCTCGTTTTGAGATTCAAAACATACGTAGAACAAACGTTACAGCTGTGAAATGAACGTGCAATGTTTCTTTCAAGTTTATTTTCGTTTATTTGTGGCCTCGATTTTTAGCTGCGGCTACTATTCGACGGCGGCTTTTAACCGATGAAATACGGTAACTACTTAAAAATCTTCGATGAGATTCATGGATATGTAAATCTTTACAATCAGATCAACAGGATCTGCATACTCATAGAAGGCTGGACTGGCTGGACGGGATACTAGGAATTTCTTTATTGTGGTCCGATCAATCCAGATTTCTCGGTACTAAATTTGTTCCCAGTCCAGCCCTGTCTCAGTGTAAGAAAGTTTATTATACTATTTGGCTGGAGTAGAAACGCAACATGGTTTTTCTTTTTTTTTTTGTTTACGCTGATTCGCTATGATGCTGTTCTTACTTTAGGTGCATTCACAGTTAAATTGATTTTGGAAATCCTGATTTCCTTGATTTTTAGAAATTAAGAAAATCAGGATATCAACTTTGAATGATCTTAAAATTCACCCAGATTCCAACATTTTTACATGCGTAGATTGAACCGATAGTTGTTGTTTTGTTGCTTGAGATTTGTCAAAATTCGATTAAAGTTGGTTGATATTAACCAAAATTCGATAAAATTTGATTGGAATTGACCAAAATTTGATCAAGTTTGATTGAAATTGATCAAAATTTGATCAAAGTTGGTTGAAATTTGTCAAGATACAATTAAATTCGGTTGGTATTTACCAAAATTTATGACAATTAATCCAAATTATATTTTAAAAATAAATTGGATTGTCTGCAATGAAATAGCAAACAGCAAACATCAAACGAATTATCGCGTGCTATCTATGTGGAATTCAAGATGGTTGAGCCGTAACCTTTGCTGAAAATCCACCAGGAAATCAACGAAATCAACAAAAGCAACTCACCAGATGGATTTCAGAAATCCAATTTTCGAAAATCAGATTTTCATTTTATGATGTCAAAATCATCACTTTTGGTCTCCAAGAATCAACAAAATCAAACTAATCAGCGCAATCAAAGAAATCGATTTTACTTTGAATGCACTTAACGTAATTCGATATAACGCTGTAAAATTTTGTTGCAACGCTTTAGTGCTGATTTCAGCTAATGCTGGTTGTTGGTATTTCAACATTATGAAAGAGAACGTTAAGTTGGTTTGTATTTTGATTGCTGTTATTCTGGGTTTAATCGACTTTAAAGTGGGAATTAAGTCAATCTCATCTTGCTGTAACCCACATACGCTCCAAGGTTAATGTCGTAGAATAAAAGTTGTTTGTTTTCTAGGTCTGAACTTGAAGCCAATTATGCAAAGGGCCTTAGCAAACTTGCAAATAAAATTGCAAGGTCGTCCAGGGATAATATTGGGTGAGTTTAGATAGTTTAAGAGAAAGCGTGGCGTAGTAATTGAAGGGTTTGTTTTCAGTTCCCTGGCTCAAGCGTGGCAGATTGCATCTTCAGAAATGGAAGCCGAAGGTGAACTTCACAAGTGAGTTGGGTGCTATGTAGACCGTGGTGGATTCATTATTATTTTTTTAGTTTTATAAAATGGTGAAGTTTCTTTGACCTTGGAAAGAAAATAGGGTTAAGTTGGGCTTAGAGGAAGTACAACCTGCAATGATGATAAATGAAGTGGGACAGATTTTAAATGTTGAAGCTGATTGCTAGTTGGCAGGATGCTCTCATGCTTCTAGGATGTGTGTTTTATAATTATAACGGGTCATGCGGGGTCGATGTTTTTATAACCCGATTATCAGTAATTAAGTTGACAAGTTCGATAGAAAAAACAGTGGTGGTCATCGTCGAGACGAGGACAGAGTTGGGGTGGAATTTGAACCAGGAGATAATAACGGTTTTCCGTTATTATTTTGTATTGTATAAATACAAAATAATAACGGAAAAGCAATGGTGGTCATCGTCGAGACGAGGACAGAGTTGTGGTGGAATTTGAACCAGGAGATAATAACGGTTTTCCGTTATTATTTTGTATTGTATAAATATAAAATAATAACGAAAAAACAATGGTGGTCATCGTCGAGACGAGGACAGAGTTGTGGTGGAATTTGAACCAGGAGATAATAACGGTTTTTCGTTATTATTTTGTATTGTATAAATACAAAATAATAACGAAAAAACAATGATGGTCATCGTCGAGACGAGGACAGAGTTGTGGTGGAATTTGAACCAGGAGATAATAACGATTTTTTATTATTATTTTGTATTGTATAAATACAAAATAATAACGGAAAACCGTTTATGACGTCACTGGGTTATCGTTGAGACCAGGACAGAGTAGTTGTGGAATTTGAACCAGGAGACTATGTTTATACAATATAAAATAATAACGGAAAATCGTTTATGACGTCATTAATAAACGGCTTAGATTTGGATTTAAATTGGTTGTTAGTTAATAAAATGAATATTTTATTTGTTTTTAGGGATTTAGCTTTGGCTTTAGTGGAGGAGGTTGTGAAACCGTTGAGGTTGCTCATTGAAAATCAACATAAAGTGCGGAAAAATGTAAATATGAAATATTAAGTATACCGAGTTCGATGAAATATTTGCGTACATTTGTATTTTCTAGGTTGATTCTGCCGTTGATAAAAATGTAAAGACATTACAGGATTTAAGAAATTCAGAAATAAAGGTAATTTTTTTTTTTTTTTTAATTTTAATTATTTATTTTAACATTTTAAATTAATTGGTTAATTCCAGGCTAAAAAAAATTGCTGCACAAACGGAAAAGATTGCGAGAGGGTCCAAGACCAAGTTGTGGAAGCCCGGTTAGGAAAAGGACGAATTGTGTCCGATAAAGATGTATTAAAGGTAACGTATTGACAGGGCCAGATTAACCATAGACCTAAATATACTGGACTGCGCACTCGTGAATTGTGGGTACGAAGCTGGCAGCAAGAGGAAGTCACGTGATCGGACTGCAATTTCGCTTTCGGTTGCCACTATGGCTGCCTGAAATTAGAATCAGAAATTAGAATCTGTTTACATTTGTTTAAACTTGTTTTAATTTGTTCAAATACTGTTTTTAGCTGTTTATGTTTAAATGTTGTTTTAATTCATTTACTGTTGCATGTAATTGGTTAAAATTGTGTATTGTTACGCGTATGGGCGAACCAATGACATTTTTTTTTTTTTGAATTTTGCAGTTGGAGGCGAAATTAAGAAAGACGGAGGAGGCGATGAAAAAGGCGGACAACGAATATTACGCGTTGTGCGTGAACGCCGAACGTGCCCGGTTGGACTGGGAATCGTCGGTGTATAGGGGGAGCACGTCGTTCCAAGCGCTCGAAGAGGAAAGGATCGAACACATGCAGGAGGTTCTGCAGAAATACACCAGTAGGTTGTCTCAAGTTGGACCGAAATTAGTCGAAGTAATGAGTTTTTTTTTTATGTTTTGTTTGTGTTTTGTTTATTTTTTTTTTGATGTTTTTTGTTTTAGGGTTATGGCAGATTGAATGAAGCGGCGAGTTCCATAAATGTGGAAGGAGACATTCAGACAGTTATTTCTCAGAAAGCAACTGGGGCCAATGTTCCTGAACAAATTCTTCCTCATTTTTTCGTGAGTTTTTGGAGAATTTACGAGATTTTATAAGATTTTTTGGGAGTAGGTGCGAAATGTTGCGAGATTTTATGAGGGGGGTTACCATTGCTGGAAATCTTGTACGGGCTATGATTTTGGATTTTAAAATTTTAGAAATCTTCTAGAAATTCTAGAAATTTTCTAGAAATTTTAGAAATCCTCTGGAATTTTTAGGAATCCATGAAATCTTCTAAACTGATCCAAAATTTGTAGCAAAATCAAGCAAAATCTATAAAGAAATCTGCCTGAAATTTTCAAATTCATAGCAAATTTCTGAAATTTTCAAATCCACAGCAAATTCCACAAATCTTAGCAAATCTTTAGCAAATTCCACAAATCTTTAGCAAATCTTTAGCAAATCTCTGAAATTTCGGAAATTTTAGAAATCTTGGGAAATCTTAGAAATCCATAAAATCGATCAAAATTTATATGAAATCTTGAGAAATCCATCTGAAATCCTGAGAAATTTTTCTGAAATTCTGAAATCTTCAGGATTTCAACATCTCAAATGCGATTTTTGCGATTGGCGGACCTCGAGATTTTATAAGATTTTTACGGGAACATCACGAGATTAGACATGTGATTTTGCGAGATGGGCACGAGATTAACGCGTGATTTTGCGGGTTCATCACGAGATTAGAAACGTTATTTTGCGAGATGAACATGAGTTTAGAAACGTTATTTTGCGAGATGAACACGAGATTAGACGTGTGATTTTGCGAGATGAACACGAGATTAGACGTGTGATAACACGAGATTAGACGTGTGATTTTGCGAGATGAACACGAGATTAGACGTGTGATTTTGCGAGATGAACACGAGATTAGACGTGTGATTTTGCGAGAACAGCGCGAGATTTTAGCCGACTGATCGGAAATTTGAAAATGTTTGAAACATATATATTTTTTTTAAATCGCAGGCGGAAGAAATGAGTAACAAAATGAACAAGGATCGGCGAAGGGAATGCGTCGAGAAATTCCTCCTGTTACTGAAGCACGACATCGAGCGAGAACGACGCGGCAAACAAGGCGTCGAAAACCTAGCTCGCGTTTTCCAAGACACACCGAATTTTGCCGACGAAGAAGCGCAGCAAGACGTGCACGAAAAAATACAACACGTAATAAACAAACAAACACCAAAACGAACCAATAAAAATCAATTTCCTAACTCCAGATCAAAGTTTTACTGACGTACTTAGAAGCCACGCGATACAAACTTCAGTGTAGCTTAGCCGACATCGAAAACCGTCCGCGGCCATCGCATTTCCTAAGCAAACACATGGAACAACATAAAGACAAACAAGTAGAGCGCTTTTAGTCAAAATATTTAATTTATTCAATTTTAATTGATTTATTTGTTTTTTTTTTAATAGGGAACTATACAGACGATACTTAAAGTGCCTTCGTGGGTCCGCTCGGACCGAAGGAACTCGGAACAAGGGTCACAATGTTCGGGGTCACCGGATATCGGCGATAGGGGCGCGGGTGACGGTACTGCTGTGATGAATGATGATTACGGTGAAATTTTTTGTTTTTTTGGTAAATAAATGGAAAAATTATTTGATTTTTTTTTGTGTTTTTTTAGATGAGTTTGATGCTTACGAAACTGAATCCATATATGGAAATCTTAATACGGTTGATAGTTTGCGGTCTGTGAAGAAATGCGTTGGACGGTGTAAAGTTATTTACGATTATACGGCAAATTTGCATGACGAGTTGTCGATTAAACAGGGTAAATTGAGTGTTGTGGTTGATTTTGTGATTTTTGGTTGATTTTGTGTGATTTTTGGTTGATCTTGTGTGATTTTTGGTTGATTTTGTGTGATTTTTGGTTGATTTTGTGTGATTTTTGGTTGATTTTGTGTGATTTTTGGTTGATTCTGTAATTTTTGGTTGATTTTGGTTGATTTTGCATGATTTCTGGTTGATTTTGCATGATTTCTGGTTGATTTTGCATGATTTTTGTGTGATTTTGCATGATTTTTGTGTGATTTTGGTTGATTTTGTGTGATTTTTGGTTGATTTTGTGTGATTTATGGTTGATTTTATGTGATTTTTGGTTGATTTTGTTGGTTTTTGTTAGATTTTATGTGATTTTCGATTGATTTTGTTTATTTTTTTGCAGGCGATTTGATTAATATTCACGAGAAAGTGGATTGTGATTGGTGGAAAGGCGAATTGAATGGAAACGTGGGCATTTTCCCGGCCATTTACGTCGAAGAGGTTTGATTTCGGGTTTTGAATTCGGAATTTGCTCAATAATGCGAGTTGTACATTTGGAAATGGACACACTAAAAAATATATATATGTTATGTATACAATATTGAGTTTTTCATGCTTGTAAATATAAGGGTTAAATATTTTTATTGATTCTTTATACTTAATGAATTAAAAAGCAATTTATACATTCGATTTTTATTTCTCTTCGGATGATTTGAAACGGTTGCGGATCTCGACGATGAAATGACCCAAATCGTTGTTTGCGTTCAACAAATCGAGCAAATCCGACACGTCGCCGATGTCGGGGCTGAAATTTATCGCTATCGAACGAGAAATAATGTTTATTAGCGAGAAATTGCGAGATTTTGTTGGTTTTTAAGGAAAATCAAATTACCATTGTATTCGTTGTTTTGGATCATCAAATCAAAACTACACAGTCGGTCCGGATTAGTTTGGAAAATATACCGGAAAGTGATGGTCAACGAATATTCTGTGGAATTAAAAAAAAAATTATTTTTGGTGTTTTTTCGTGGTAATTTATGCATTTACCTTGTGTTTTTTTCAACTCCAGACCTAAGGTGTTGCGAAATAAATTTAATTCCTTCTCGACTTCACTCGTGTCCGTTTCAAACTCGTTTTGGATGTCTAAAAAGTGATAATTTCTGTTTATTCATGTAAAAACACGTGTAAAACGTGTAAAAACACTTGTAAAACGTGTAAAAACACTTGTAAAACGTGTAAAAACACTTGTAAAACGTAACAACACATGTAAAACGTGTAAAAACACGTGTAAAACGAGTAAAAACACGTGTAAAACGTGTAAAAATACGTGTAAAACGTGTAAAAACATTTGTAAAACGTGTAAAAATACGTGTAAAACGTGTAAAAACATTTGTAAAACGCAACAACACCTGTAAAACGTATAAAAACACGTGTTAAACGTGCAAAAACACGTGTAAAATGTGTAAAAACATTTGTAAAACGTAACAAAACCTGTAAAACGTATAAAAACACGTGTTAAACATGTAAAAACACGTGTTAAACGTGTAAAAACACGTGTAAAACGTGTAAAAACACTTGTAAAACGTAACAACACATGTAAAACGTGTAACAACACATGTTAAACGTGTAAAAACACTTGTAAAACGAACTTTCTATCTTTTCGTTTGTGGACTTCAATTTGAGGTTATTTTTTTCCTTCTCGCGTAAAAGATTTTCCCGTTCGGATTTTAGCTTGTTCAGTTTCTCTCGAAGTTCTTTAACCGACTCTTGACACTTATGTTTCTCTGAAATTGTAAATTTTTGAATTTTTGAATATTTGAATTTGTGCGTTAAAAAATTTGAATTTTTTGAATTAAAATTTTCATTTACGCAGTTGAACTGTGGCAGTTTTTCCTCGGAGTGAATCGGCTTCGTTCTGCGCTTGCCGATTTCGTTCTGAAATTAATTACTGCGATTATGAACACGGAAATTTAAATTTTAAATTCAAACTACCTTTTCGTGTTCGTTTTAAGTCGGCGAGATGCAATAGCGCGATCCGGGGTTTTCCGTGATCAAATGACGTTTGAAACGTTTCTGTCGTCTGGTCAATCAATGCGGAATAAGATCCTACAAATTCCTCCAGACTTTTCAAGTCGTCCAAGCTGTCGATCGTGCTCATTTTCGAATACAATCGTTCAATTTACCGCTCGTTTTGAGCGTCAAAACTCCACCATTAAACCACCAACCAATCAGAACCCAGAATTCCCACCATGTGACCAAACGTGCGCTTAACTTAAAATGTGCTTCGGTAAACAAGAAAACAAAATGTTTTATTTTTAGCAAAAATGTAGTCATAAAATTCAAATATTAAATTTTAAAATAAAATTTTAAAGGAAATAATTTATTTATAATTCATTGTGTTGTGAAATAAAACAAGCAATGTGTTATCAAAGTTGCGTAATCCGTATACGCAATTTCACCTTTTAGTTTGACTTGGCTTGAATTTGTACACTCGCAGGGAAGAACGACCGTTTTTCCTTAATTGATGATTAAAACAAGAAAATAACAGAAGAATTTTCCAATCCCAACCTAATCAGTAAGATATAAATGGCGCATTAACCTAAAAGCGCTGTCGAAATGTTTCGGAGTGACGTCATCTGTGTGTGATTACGAGTTACCTATGAACTCGTAAAATTTAGGTTTATTTGGTCTAATTTACAAAAGTATCTCGAGTTTCGTATAAACCGTAAGCTACTACAACAAATTCTTCGTATTTCGTACTTCAAATTAATTGATTCATTACAGGATCGCGATGGACGACGACTCCATCCTTACCACGTTAAAAATCCTCATCATTGGTGAGAGTGGGGTCGGAAAATCGAGGTAAAAAATCAAATAAAATCGACAAAAAACATCGAATTTTACATCTAATTTTTAATTTTTTAATTTTTACAGCTTGCTCTTACGATTTACTGATGATACCTTTGATCCGGACTTGCCAGCAACCATTGGTAGATTTTTGCGACACGAAAACGTGTGGAATTTAGTGAATAAATGAAGTAAAATGATTCGTTTTCACTTGTAGGAGTTGATTTCAAGGTCAAAACTATAAATATAGACGGAAACAAAGCTAAACTGGCCATCTGGGTAATTGTAGTTGTTGATTTTTATATTTTTGTATTTTTTTTTGGTGTTTTTTTAGGACACGGCTGGTCAGGAACGGTTTCGCACGCTCACACCTAGTTATTACAGGGGCGCCCAAGGAGTCATTTTAGGTTCATTATCCGATAGAAAAAATATTTTTTTGTAATTATTTATGATGATTTGATTGTAGTTTACGACGTGAGCAACAGAAACACGTTTACTAAACTCGACATTTGGTTGAATGAATTGGAAACGTATTCAACCAGGACGGAAATCATAAAAATGCTTGTCGGCAACAAAAAAGACAAAGTAATTTGTGTGTTTATTGAATTACTGTAAAATCTGCGCAATTTTTTGGTTATTTAAATTTAAATTATTCCAATATTTCTGTAAATTAATAATATTTATCGGTTTAATTGATAATATTCGCACTTTTTTTTTTTTAGTATTTTCTCGCATTTCTAAGTGTGAATCGAAATACTCAAAAAATATTTGCGAATATTATCAACTGAACCAATAAATATTAAATGAATTGTTATGAAAAACACAAAAACAAAACATATTCGCATTCGGTTTCATTTTCTATGCGATTGGTTACGAGGGTTACCAACCGTACGCTTTTCAGTATAAAAACATTGTGTGTACGCTGTACAATCAATGTCGCCGACATTTTCATGGAGTGTCTTCCTAAAGATTTGTTTATAATTCCAGGAAGATCGCAGGGATGTGTCGGTTGAAGAAGGAACTAAATTTGCTCGGAAACATTCGATGCTTTTCATCGAGGCGAGCGCCAAAACACGTGACGGGGTCCAATGCGCATTCGAGGAACTTGTAGAAAAAGTGAATTAATTTATTTTTTTAAATTTAAAATTAGATTTTTAAATTTTTGAAAAAAAAATTTTTTTAGATCATTCAAACGCCCGGATTATGGGAAGTTGATGATTTTAAAGGAATCACCGTGTCGGAAACGAGGTCTTCGAACGGCAGATGCGGAGGATATTGCCTTATTTAGATCTTTATTGAATATTTGTAATTAACACTTAAAATTTTCCTAAATAAATAAATAAATTGAGCTGAAGTAAGCGACGAAATGCTTTGAACACGGAGAAATCATGTTAGGGTTCCATTAATCGACGAAAACACATTTAATTTAATTTAGTTTAATTTTATTTTGTTTAATTTATCGCATTTAATTCCACTGACGTTTTTGTATGGTTTAATTAAACGAGCGTGAAACTATCTTATCGTGTTTATTACATATTTTTGATAGAGGCAGATGGAAATTGATAATGTCACGTGAGGTTAAGGTACATTGTTGATAATTGATTAAGTGATTACGACTGAGATTTCATTTTATTTGGTTTCTAGGTCAAAGACGAAACGATGGCGACTGCAATTCGTTCGTTTAAGGACATTCCGGGGCCTCGGAATTGGCCCGTTTTCGGCAACTTGTTACTGTATAAGACTGGTGTGATTTATCGTTTTGTTGTTTTGGGTTTTTGTTTGATGTTTTGTTTTATTTTTAGGGTATTATTCGGTCGATAAGTATCGCGAAACGCTGTCGAAAATGAGGAGCGAATATGGCGATATTGTGAAGGAACATCTAGGGAGTCGGACAGTTATTCATGTATTCGATCCCGAAGATGCTCGCAAAGTTTATTCCACTGAGGGAAAGAAACCCGAAGTAATTCCGTTGCAGGAAACCGTTCAAAAATATCGGAAAATGAGGAAATTTCACGTGGGACTTGGAAATGTGTAGGAAAACACGCAAAAACATGGCGCAGGTCGTGCCGATTCCAGTACACTTGTGAATTTGGTGAACGTTTTTAAACGTGAGGTGTGTTCACAGCTGTACTGGAATTGGGATGGTCAGCCATTTTTATCAAGAAAATGTCAAATTTTTACAATTTTTCTCTTTTTTAATTATAGAAACGGCGACGAATGGTATCGATTGCGGAAAGGGCTTCAACAGTTTGTTACGAAGCCTAGAATCACCGGTTCTTATCTAACGTCAGTCGACGAAACGGTCATTGAGGTCATAAACGAAATCAAGAAACGGAAAAACGAAAATGATCACGTGAAAGATTTAAATTTACTCATGTCGAAATGGACTTTTGAGAGTAATATTCGATATTTTAATCATTGGAAATTAATGCAATTTTTTAAATTAATTATCAGGTGCGAGTAAAATCTTCCTCGAATCGGCGCTCGGCTGTTTCGATGGCGGCCAAAACGAAGCCAAATTCCAACGACTCATTGAATCAAATTTGGCCGTTTTTCGCATATCCGCTTACCTCAAGTACTCCTTACCGATTTATCGGTTCCTCCCGACACCCAGATGGAGAAAATTGGTCAAAGCCGAGGACATATTTATGGAGTGACTAATTTCAACGAAATAATTAATTAAATTTGAGTTTTTCTTTTTGTTTTACAGGATATTTTCAGTCCCGATAAACGACGCCATTAGTAGAATAGTTAAATTACACGAGCAAGGAAAACTGACCGCAGATTACAGCTTTATTCGGCATCTTCTCGCTCTTCCGGAGTTAACCTACGAAGACGTCTTCATTCTTTGTTTTTCGATGATGGTGGACGGTCTGACAACGGTCTGATACGACGACCAATCAATAATTGCAAATTGATTAACTTAAACGAGTTTTGCAGACTTCCCCCGCTGCGGTTACTAATCTCTACAGCTTGAGTCGTAATCCGGAAGTGCAGGAAAAGCTTTACAAGGAGATTATAGGATTAGTTGGCCCGAACGAACCGATCACCGAACAACATCTCGAGCAAATGTCGTATTTGAGAGCGTTTCTCAAAGAGAATTTTAGGTTCGACAAATTGTCGATTTTTCGATAATTTTTGTTTGATTTAAAAAAAAAATTTATTTTGTAGAGTTTTCCCGACCGGAACCGAGGCGTCGCGAGTTATAAAAAGCGATTTAGTGCTGAGTAATTACCACGTGCCAGCAGGAGTAAGCGAAATTAGGCTTAAAATGGAAAAAAATAATTAAATTATTTTTTTGTTTAAATGCAGACGGCGGTGGATTTGAATCACATGGAAGGATTTATGGACGAGAAAATATTCCCAAATCCGAAGGAATTTCGGCCCGAGCGATGGATCAACGAGTCGAAAGCGATCCATCCGTTTTTGATGACGCAATTTAGCCACGGAATTCGGACGTGTCCAGGTGCAATTTGACGATTTATCTCCATTTTGTAAAAATTATTTTTTTATATATTTTTGTTTATCTAGGACGTCGGTTCGCGGAACAGGATTTGTACGTGTTTTTGTGTCGCGTCTTGCAAAACTTTCGACTTGAATTGGATCCGAATGACTCACCGCTGGAACAGGTGTACGCAACGCTAATGCTTCCTGATCGGGACCCCCGAATCGCATTTAAAGAAAGAAAAATATAACCGAATAAATTTTACAACTATTTACTCGTTTCTAATTGACAAATCTGTATTTCTCGTCACATTTCTTCATGTAACCTGATATAATCCTCAGATTAAACTTCTAAAAACCATCACTCGTTTTCCGTTCTCTTCACTCTAAGTTTCTCCATCTATAATTTAAATTATTAACAAAAAGAAAGAAATATTTTCGTTTTAACTTACCCATTTTTGAAATAAAGAAACAGCGACCATAATCAAAGTGAAATAGACAAATACTTCGATGTAGATCTCCATGTTGTGTGTGTTTAAGTGTTTAAAGCAAACTATTCTGTGTGAAATGAGTAACTATACGTCATTGTGCTATTAAATTTTTTTATTTTCCGTAGCAGAAGATTGATGTGGTGGTAATACTGAGGTCATACATTTATTTGAGTAATTTCAGCCAGTTGTGGAAAATAAAAACTTCCTTCGGTGTTACAGGGGAATAAATAAACAATTAATTCACATTTAAATAAATAACAAATTGTTTTTTTTTAATTTTGTTTGGATTTTTTTTCGTCTTTTATTCTGGCTTTGAATTTTTTTGCGTCGATCTAGAATTTAAGAAAAATTTAAAAAAATTTAAAATTGTGATCAATCAAATTAATTTGAATAGATATTTACCTTTTTCATGAACATTACTATTCCTATGACGAACAAATTTCCGGCGACGAATATTTCAAAACTGTCGAAATCCCACGTGATTTCGTTCAAACTGAATCCCCATTGGAAACTGCTGGTGTTCATGTTAAAATCACGAATCTATAAAACCAGTTGGTGTTTCGACTAAAATTTTGTACTAAAAAGATTTTATTTCTTTATTTATATGTGACTGTGTCTGCTTTTATTCTTCCTCCCACACTTGTTTTGAATTGTGACGAATTTCGTTTTTGTTCCTCCATCTGGGCTTACAAAGTAAAAAATCACATGACAAATAGTTATTGTATTTAACGTTTATTTTTTTAATGAACCAGGAAATCTTAGAATTTAAATTTTACATCGATGTACCACCTAAACATAAGATTTTTAAATTAAAGTAAACAACATTCAATAAATATGCAGCATATGACACATACACAGTAACCATTAGGGCCGGTTGATTATCGCGGGGCCCGCGGTGCAAAACTTTGTGGGCGGGGGGCCCCTCCATAATTTAAATATTTTTTTTTATATTTTTTAAACGAATATAAATTTTTCATGCATTTATTATTAGGAAAATGCACTTTTCAGGCGATAAAACGAATTTTAAAACAAAAAATAACCATTTTTATTAATTTTTTTTAAATTTAGAAGCGGCGCTCGTTAGAGCGGGGGCCTGGCGGGGCCCCCACCGGACCGCACCGGGCCCCAAACCGGCCGTGATAGCAACAATATTAATTAATTAATTAATTATTATTTTTTTAATTATGCAAAATTATTTTTCAATAAAACATGAATTTATAACTTGACAGTAATTAATCCTAGTTTTTCCACATCCTTTGACTGCTGCACCGGGCTCGGTTTTTTAACCAGCTCCATTATATTTGTACACACACTTCTACGCTGGAAAAAAGAATTATGTTAAAAAAATTCATTATTTTCGCACTGAAAATATACTCAAGAAACTTCTCTCTACGGAGTTTCAACTTGAGCAACAGGCGTGAATTAGGCTTACTGATTGCGCGGGATTAGCGTCACCCAAACTTCGTCCGCGAGTCTCGTCGCGAGCCCGTGGATGTAGCTCACGGATTGGCCGGGCACCACGTGGAACTCGAATTGGCGGCACCATTCCGCTAAAAACACCGTTGCTTCCATGTATGTGAAGTTGGAGCCGGGACACTGGCGACCTCCAGCGAAACCAAACGGTTTGAAGGCGAATTGGTGTTGTTTTTTACATTTGGCTTCGCTAAAACGATCGGGATCGAATCTGGTAGAAAAATTCAAATAAATTCAAATAAATTCAAATAAATTCAAAAAATTTTATTTGTATTTTTTATTTTTTGTTGTTTCCGACCTGTCAGGATCAGGAAAGTAATAGGGATCGTCGAAGCTGACGCAAAGGCTTTGGTATAAGTTGGTTCCGGGTGGAATTTTGTAACCGCCAATTTTCATTTCTTTGTCCGCGACACGAAAGAGGAAATCTGCGCCCGGGATGAATCGCAAAGTTTCGTTGATCACTTGACGTAAGTACCTGCAAATTTATTGATTTTGTTGTTAATTTTGTTCTAGGAAAGCGAAATTAACTAAAATTTCCACTGAATTTGTGCAGGGGCAGAACTACATTTTAGGGTCCCTAGGTGCAGTGTGACTTCGGGGCCCTAATTTGAATATTATTTTTAAGAAAATTTTTTTTTGGAACTCGAGGGCCCCTATGCAAGGATCTATAAATCCGTTTTTGCGGGGGGGGGGGAGGGCCCTACGCGAGAACCTATAAATCCGCTTCAGTAGGGGCCCCTATGCAAGGACCTATAAATCCGCTTCAGTAGGGGTCCCTACGGTGGCCCTAATTTTACAAGTTTGTTTTTGTTGAGGATTTGGGCCGACATTAGCAATTTTCATCGACGAGATTTGTAAATCTCTAGATTTAAAAAGATTTATTTTGAGATTTTTGTATTTATTTTGAGATTTCTGGATTTATTTTGAAATTTATAGATTTATTTTGAGATTTAATGTGTGATTTCGTGATTTAATGTGTGATTTCGAGATTTAATGTGTGATTTCGAGATTTAATGTGTGATTTAGAGATGAATTGTGTGATTTAGAGATGAATTGTGTTAGTTTTCGTACTTGAGTTCTGACAGCTTGTCTCTGGTGATTCGCTCTTCACCGAGAACTCTGTGTGCTTCCTGGTACACGTTTTCTTGAGCTTCTTCATACAAGGTTAGCAAGTAGATGATGTTGGTTAGAAGTTGTCCAGTGGTGACGTAGCCTGCTGACAAAAAGACAAGTGCGTCGCCAATTCTCTGCTCATCCGTCATGTCTTGCTGCAGCAAAAGGTCGAGGAAAGTTGTTTGTTCGTCGTCTTTTTCCAAACGTCGTTGGTCGAGGACATCTCCAATGATCTTTCGTACTCCAACAATGTCTGCAAGATTTCGGAGTCTCAGTTATACGAGTTGTGTGTTTAGTTTTTTGTTTACACTTACTTTCTTTGTAAGTTTTATCTTCTTCGCTGTCTAGTTCAGGAGGAGCTTGCAGGTACTTAAAGATCTGTGAGAATGTAAGAAGACAAGTAAATCGATATTAGAATAAGTGAATTCAAGCGAGGGGTGGGTACTATAATCGTTTGAATCTTTCTCACAGGTGTTTTGAATCTGTCTGAAATTCTTTAAAATTTTTATAATTATGGAATCATGAATCTCAGGATTTGGCTATAATATTTCATGAGATTTTGCGAAATTACACGAGATTTTGCGAAATTACTCGAGATTATGCGAAATTACACGAAAGTTTGCGAAATTGCTCGAGTTTTGCGAAATTACACGAGATTTTGCAAAATTACACGAGAATTTGCGAAATTACTCGAGATTTTGCGAAATTTGTCGAGATTTTTGCGAAATTACTCGAGATTTTGAGAAATTACTCGAGATTTTGCGAAATTACTCGTGATTTTGTGAAATTACTCGAGATTTTGAGAAATTACTCGAGATTTTGAGAAATTACTCGAGATTTTGAGAAATTACTCGAGATTTTGAGAAATTACTCGAGATTT
>JAQFXT010000456.1:0-36986 GCA_034683725.1 Strigamia crassipes
AGCAGTAAAGTTGTGTTGCGTTTTTGTTCAAATGTTAAAACCGTGTTTCATTTCCTAAGAATTCATCCAAAACAACACCTATGATGAATTATCATCACTGTATTTTACTTTGTTGCTTTCCTTGACATGAATGACTTCAGTTTGATGTCATCACTTGTTTTGAAAAGCTTTGAACTTGCCTAATGTACAATTGTGAACAAGTTAATATAAAAAAATATTTTTTGTGTGTGAAGACTTTCATTTTGCCACTAAATGAACGTTTCTGAATAAATGACTACACCTGCTAAATAATATCAACAAATTGGGCATCCATTTTTTTTAAAAAGCTAAAAGAGAGGCACATCGGTTTTTGTAGCGCTAGCGATAGTCCGCGCCCGGTATCTTGATGCCAAAATCAAACTGAAAAATCCTTGTCTGCAAACACACTCCTTTAATAATTACATGATTACTGAAAATAATAATAGTAATGACCCTATTTACTAGTGACGGTGTGACATTAACAATAGTTGAAACATTTGGTCAAGTTAGTTATCAGCCGCTTATCAAAGTGATAAATGTTATTTTGTAAAATGTCCTGATGACAATAATAGAATATTATCAAAGTGCTAAATAAATAAATAGATTGTGAATGATTCACCGGATTAATACCTTTAGAGGCCCTAAGCACGTAAAAGATTTTTGTACCCTTACATACAGTATGTCTAATTAAAAACATGTTGTGGTGTCCCTTTCCCGTAATGTCCTAAGCACGTGCTTGTATTGTTTAATAGTTAATCCGGCCCTGCCAGAACCAACCAATTACAGAATTGGTAGGTTGACCAGTATCGTAACTACGACTTGACTCACATAGGATGTTTATGCACAGGAGTAAAAATTGATAGCCCTTACTTAACCTCATTATGACGCCCACAAAAAAACCGCATGACAAAGACAACTTTATCAAACGGATAAAAAATTGATACAAAACACGGATAAACCTTGAATTTTCCCATTATTGGACGATATTCCGAAGAAACCTCATCAGCTTGTACACTTCAACATTTCAAAAATGATAACTTACATATTGATTGCAGTACTTTTGCAGCTTGCATGGTCAGGTAAAAATGGCTTAAAACAAGAGGAAAATAACATGGTATTCTTAGGTGGTTGCGTCGCTTGATCGTGTCCTGTTAGTTCTAATTGGACGTTGGGACCAATTCACCTAGGAACCAAAGAATTTTCCCCGATTTTAGTAACGGAAGTGTGTTTACATTTTCAGATGCGAAAGTGAACCCCACATGCACTGTCAATGTACTTTGGTGATAAAAGGTGACCACAAGCTTGTTGTTCGATACATGATTCCTATGAAAGTTCCTGTAGAAGATTGCCAAGATCTTCCTGGTTGTAGTAAGGAATGTTCTTACATGGTAAGTATGTGTGTAGTTTTTAACTTATTATTCTACTAAATTTGTTTTTCCTCTAAAATTAGGTGAATAAATGGACAAACAATGGAGATTTGAATGTGATTGCACCTTGGGGATTAAGAAATCTTACTTTTGGGGATTATGGGTGCCGGTTGCTTGCCATGGATGTTGATGTCGGAGTTGGCACAATTCATGCCACTGTCTGCGACTTTGCAAGTGGCTTAACCGATGTTAAATTTAAGTCAAATTTTTGTTGCCGTAATAACAAACACAAAGATAATTGTGCTCATAAAGAGTAATCAACTGACGCTACCGGAAGTTGAAACATTCGGTCAAATTAAATAAGTGTCTTTAAAAACATAGATATATTTTAATAGTTCAATAAACATTTGCTTTTGGCCAAAGTAACCCTTTATTTAGCAAAGGAATAATTGCTTCACCAGCTGTTAATTTATCACAGATAACCAAAGTGCATCATTAACTTTTTATCAAACCTGAGTAAACAACTATAAAGGAGTTAATTATAGTTAAATTTTTTATCTGCACAAGATAACTAATTATTCCAGCTGTAAAAAAGTGCTATGGCAAAATAGTTAAGCTGAACAAAAAAAATTACACATTACCAAAAGCTAAAAAAGGATACAATGGCAATAGGAAGTAATTTATTCAAATAACATCAAAATTTCCTCATTACTGTTCGTTCACCATGAAGGTCTTTATATCAATGAATCATGTCTGTACTGACACGAGCAAAAGAAATGCCCAAAAAAGCCGAGCTGATTTATTCCAAAAATTGAATCAAGAAGAATTAAAGCAAAAGTCAAACAAAGGAATAGATCTATTCTTGCCCAGATTAATTCCTCATCTACAAATTGCACATTGAATGGCCCATTACAGAGAAGGATACGCTACAAAATGGACGTCTGTTTTTTTCCACCAATGCCCTAATAAATTGCAATTATATTTCAATGTATGACAATGTATTTTAAATGCATTAAGTTTCACAATACAGTATTTTGTAATACTTGCCATTGGTTAGCGAACGATACTACATTTTGTATAACGTTTTACGAAATGCATAAATTAATGCATTATTTAATATGCTACACATTTTGGAATACACGCATTGGGCAAATCTAAAAATTATTGTAAAATATATTTTGAACCTGTGGGAGTTCTCAACAGCAACTGTACTGGCATTACCGGTACCGCAACCAGTATCCCCATTTGGTTCAAAAATAAATTGGAAAATACATCGGTGCATTCCAAAATATATATCATTTTGCACATTTTTATTATTATTTGTGCATTAAATAATCCATTTCATAATACAATTGCAAAAATGTACTATTTTAAAATATATTTTAGTATTATGAAATGCATTTCATAATACATTTTACAAGATGTATTATTAAAAACAAATAGCATTCAAAAATGTATTACATAATGCATTTCTGAGAAATGCGAGATTTATTGTAAAATATATCGCAATGTGTTTATGAACCATCGTATAGGTCGGCCTAACACTGGCAGCAACTAGAAATTTTCATAATTGCTATGGCTACATCATTTAATTTCATCGATCTCTTTCAAATCTAGCTAAAATTGTGTTTATACCTGCTGACATTTTACTTCCCAGGTACTGTAATAGAAAGCACTCATCCAATGTCACTTATGCCACATGACATCAATTATATCCATTTTTATTGTCTTTCGGTTGATGGATCTCAATAACATCTAATTAGTCAATTGCTTTGAATTAGGCTTAATTGTGCCACACTAAATTAAAAATGTATGCATTTAATTAATAATATCAATAATGATTATAAAAAATTATCGATTTCGCTGATTACTTTCCTCGGAATATAGCAGCTGCTGCAGTATCGATAACGTATCAATATTATATTTACGTCATTATTTTAAAAAACATAAAATTCATTCCAACTTTTATGGCCCGCTTGGCTGACGCAACCAACTTTAGATTATTTGCACCGCAAATAAAATAATAAAAACATTATTTATTTATTCAATTTTGTGTTTCTTTAACTGTTTTATTTATTTATTTATTTATTTATTTCGTTTAGTGGATCAGTAAGGCAGAATAAATTGTGTGTGCTGTGACGATATTGATTTTGTGTGTTCATGACCTAGATCCAATTACAGAACTAGTTCTGGGTTAATGGGCGGGCAATAGACGGCATGTCTCGACCGCCTTGATTAGGACTATTTTTATTCTCTCAAAATCTGACATTTTATTGCAGTTTTTACCAAATCGATATGGCTGAAGGCGTTGATGTAATTCCAACTGAAAATATCGACGCAAAAATCTTAGATGGAGGCCTTGGAACCGAATTAGATCGACTCGGTTACCACATTGACGTGCGAAATGAAAATAATAAAAATAAATTTCTTTGGTTAAAAATTTATTTCTTTCCACAGGACTACGCTTTGTGGAGTGCACGATGGCTTATAAATGACTCCGGTGCAATTGCAAAAGTCCATAATAAGTAGAAATATTGAAAAGTTTCGGCGGGGGGAAGCGAAAATCGATTTATTGATTAATCATTTCAGTTTTTTAGAAAGCGGCGCCGACATAATCGAGACTGCGAGTTACCAAACGAGTTTACAAAATTTATGTGAATCGGTCGGGGTTTCGGTGGAAAAGGCGAAGAAAATTATTAGGAGTAGTGTTGTGGTGGCGAAACAAGCGCGGGACGATTTTTGGAACTTGAAAAACGCACCTCAAAATGCTGATAATCCGATGTATAGCGACCGCACGATGCCGCAGATTGCGGGATCTGTTGGGTCTTATGGCGCTTGTTTGCACGACGGTTCGGAGTATACTGGGGAATATGTCACTGCAATATCAATAGAGGTTGTTTTGTGTGTTTGAATAAATTGTTGGGTTTTTTAGGGGTTTTTTATGTTTTTTTTTTTTTTTTTTGGGTTGGTGTTTAGGAATTAATGGATTGGCATCGTCCTCGGTTAAGATGTTTGGTTCAAGAGGATGTTGATTTCATTGCGTTTGAAACTATACCGGCGACTAAAGAAGGTTTGGCTTTGGTTAAACTGCTAAGGGAGTTTCCAAACCAAAAAGCATGGCTTAGCTTTTCGTGCAAAGTATTAAGTATTTTTGTTGGGGTCAGGCAGATTTGTGTAAAAAATGCAATTTTTTAGGTTGAAAAATTTGATTTTTAAATAAAAAGTTTAATTTTTAGGTGAAAAAGTTCAATTTACGTGAAAAAGATAATTTTTTACGTGAAAAAGATCAATTTTTACGTGAAAAAGATCAATTTTTACGTGCTAAAGATCAATTTTTACGTGCAAAAGATCAATTTTTACGTGCAAAAGATCAATTTTTACGTGCAAAAGATCAATTTTTACGTGCAAAAGATCAATTTTTACATAAAAATTCAATATTTTTACTTTAAAAATTCAATATTTTTACTTTAAAAATTCAATATTTTACCTAAAAAATATCAATGTTTATCTAAAAAAAAAATTCAATTTTGCCTTTTGCATTTCAGCATTTATGTAACTCAAAAACAAGGCAATTAATTAAGCGCCCCAACCTTTCCCCGTCCAATCCCACACACACAATGCCTGGCAACCGAAATACTCATTCAAAATAACAAACGTTAATACAATTCGCTGTACTTAATTCAGGACAGTTCCAGTACCTGTTTCGGCGACACCTTCGCCTCGGCCGTGCAAAACTGCCTTTCCAAAGCACCCCCAGACCAATTGATTGCAATTGGAATGAATTGCGTGCCCCCTGAATTCGTCACCGACTTATTAACGAGTGCTCAAGGTGTCAACAGAGACATCCCGTTCATTGCCTACCCCAACAGCGGCGAAAGTTGGATCCCGGGCGAAGGGTAAAAACTAAAAAAAAATAATTTTTTACGAAATTAACAAAAAAAAAATTTAATTTTTCAGATGGAAAGATCTGAATTTAAATGAAAAGAATCTGATAGCTACTTCCGTCCCCCTGTGGTTGAAACTGGGCGTTCGTTACGTCGGTGGCTGCTGTCGCGTCTCCCCGAACGAAATCTCTCAAATCCGCGACGTCGTAAAGCAGAAAATCGCAACCAACAACGAATAAATCGAAAATTTTTTTTATTTTTTTTTGATTTACTCGAGTCGTTACAAATTTCCTTAAAAAAAAAACAAAAAAAAACATCAAAATCACTCGGCGTCGGTCGCGGTTATTATCCTGTGTTTGCGAAAAAGGTTCTCCAAGTGCTGACGCGCTTTCTTCTCTTCCGCCAAACATTTAGCTAAACTCGACGTTTCCTGCGCACGAAAAATTAAATTAATTCAAAATAAAAGCGAAATAAAATGTAATTTACTTGTTTTAATTCTTTTACTTGGTCCTTGAGTGCGTAAACAGTGTCAACTAAGCTCCTAAATAAATAAAAATAAATAAAAATTGATAAAAAATTCAAGTTTATAATTTTTTTTCTCAATTATTTTACTTTTCTTCCATGACGGATTCGCATCCGGAAGTTTCTTCTACGATAATCTTCTCTTCTTCTGCGATTAGAACTTGAGGAAAATCTAACAAAGCTGTCCAACAACAAATTTTTTCGTCTTCATATTGATATGTTTATTGTATTTAATTTAATTTAATTTAATTTATTTATTTTTTCTTCAAAAAAATCGTAAAAAATAATAATAATAATAATAATTTCAAGAGATGGATTTTAAAGGGACGGGATTAATAATGAAGCAATTTGCAAACTCGAAAAAATCATTTAAGCATGCTCAAAAGTGAAAAATAAAAATAAAAATAAAAAATAAAAAAGTTAGAACATCAAAACCACACAAGCTGCAAACGACAGCCATCTTCATGCAGTGAGCGGAGCAGTGCGATGTATGGGGTGCATTGTGCCCAGCAGAAGGGAAATAATGAGATTAAAATATCAATTTTCTACGCAAAAAACTATATACAATACCATAAACAATCACAACGAAAAACACGGCAAAAAAACTAAAATAAACAAAACAGAAAAATGAATATTTGGCAACAAACTTCACTCCACTAAATAACATCCAAATGTAAACATTTCCTGACTAGGCGCCATCTTTGGACAAAATATTAAAGTGATTTCTTGAGAGCCAAAAGCGCCAAACTTCCACAACACCACGATCCGGCTCGGGACTTTTTTCGGCCGCAGTGGTTGGGCGCACTGATGCGCAATACATCATCCGTCGCACTGCCCCGTAGTTGCATAAGATGGCGGATGTCAACTGCAGTGGGCAAAATGATGCATTACCCCGCACACTTTAAACCTTTCTCCGCTAGTTACGACTTTTTCAATCCTTTCCTCACCTGAATTGACGGTGTATCTGGTTTTCGCACTCGTGCAATACGCTTCGATCACGCGTAAAACGTGCGTATCGTCGTCGTGCGATCGATCGTCTGTTAAATCAATTAAATCAATTTATTTCCACATTCTTTTCGTCATTTCAAACCATTTTAACCCTTTTTTCGAAGCGATCGCGTCGGATTGCTACGCGAATTCGGTTCGTCTTTGACCCCGAGCGCGAGGCACGGACGCAGCGGGGCAGCTGGACGTAGACAGGACATGGTCCACACGCGCGCGGTTGACATTGGTTTGGTGCTCGGGAATTTGTTGGTGTCGTGCGACGATGGGGTTGGCGGGGGTGGTGGTGGAGGTTGTTTCATCACGCTCGAGCCCGCGTTTTGTAACATTTCGACCCAATTGTCGCGTTCTTCGGGCGCCATTGTACAAACGACGATTCGTTCGACCAAAGCACCTAACAAAATTAATTAATTGAAAATGATTTAATGATTGGGAAATCGGATTACCCGTGATTTCAAACGCGTTGTGACATGTTTCGGTGTCTTCGAGCGGCGACACGCTGATCCCGGTCACCGGTAACCGTCCCTAAAACCAAATAATTAATTATTCTTATTTAAATTCGGTTTGTTTTAGTCGGACCTCGTATAAAAATGCACTCATTCGTGCGCTGACTGACAGGATGATGAGAGTTTGAGGGAAAAGAATGAGGTAACGATCTTTTCGTTCGCGGGTTTCACTCCACGTGATTACCGACGACATGGCGATGATTTCACCCAAACTACTGATTTCCTGTAGTTGATTAAATTTTTAAAAAAAATTAGAAAATGTTAAAATGATCCACGAAAATCGTATACTTCGCCTTCCCAGCCGTGAATCGTGCCCGACATCACTTCCAGTTCCATTTCACGTTGTCGTCGAATAGCCATACATGCGGACTACAAATTTAATTGAAATTAATTGAAATTGATTTAATTTTATCGTTGGATTTAATTTACGGCGATTTCGCGGTACACATGAATGGCTCGTTGAGTATCTCCACGATCTGCGTGACTTTCCTGCGATAAAACGGATAAAATTGTTTGTTTTACGTTTGTTTTACGTTTGTTTTGTTCGTTTTTACTTCCATATGTCGTTCGATTTCTTGCAGAAGACCGGAATATTTTTCCAGTCGACGAAACGCTTTGCTTAAACCAGTTGTGAGCACCATAACCCCTGGGGTTTGAGCGCCTTGGTTTTCCATAAAGGTGCTCAATTCGTCCCGAAATTTCTCCAAAACGGTTACGGCTTTTGGGTGGTTGCCGCAATAAGCAAGGTGTAGATTCTTTAATTGAGACGCTGACTGAATAAAAATTCCGCCTACACGTTGTTGTTTACCAGGTAATCTGTTGAAACAAACGTTTAAAAATATATATAAATAAAATTTTTATATTCATACTCGACACATTCTTCTAATAAAATTAATAATCGTTGATGTTGATCAACAATTTCCTCGAAATTTCCAACGAGTTGTCGATACTCAACTGACGATAGACTAAAAAATAAATAAATAAATAATTTAAAATGCTGAATTTACGCAGGAAATACTGTAAATCCTATGGTTGTGCGAATATTATCAATTAAACCGATAAATATTATTAATTTACAGAAATATTGGAATAATTTCAATTTAAATAACCAAAGATTTGCGAGTCTCTATTATACCACCCGCACACTACTGACACATTTTAGCTTCCCCGGTACTTAAATAGAGACCCGCGATGTACCGAAAGCCCGCTTACAACCAGACGATTTACGATATTAAAAAAAAATAATCGTACATGTCACTTTTTTGCAACGAAACCAAATAATTCTTATGCAACGTTTGTAGATCATTCACGTGACTTTTTTCTGATTCAATTAGATCTTTCAGCACCTGCAAATAATTAGAAATTAAAAATATTTATTCGGAATGTCAATTTTAATGGCGCCACCATATTTCTATTAATTCTCATGCTCTCCTGTCGGTTGTTCATGTATTCGGGGAAAGGTGGCACATTCCCACTCGGGCTTCCCCCGCCACTTTTTCTCCCGATCGAATCTCCCTTGTACTCCTTGACATAATTGCTCGGAAACCAGCCCGTCACATCGTCTAACGTTCCTTCCCACCAACCGCCTTCGACCACCTGAGTCACAGTTACTAAATCGCCTTTTCGAAAATTCAACTGAAAATAGGAAAAAAAATGTTTTAATAACTTAAGATCAGACAAAGAAATCTAGTCTACCTCATCGTTATTGGTCCCTTTAAATGCATACAGTGCTTTGACTAAAAATGGTGCCGCATCATTGGCCATTCCTCATTTACACCATTTGGTGCGTTTATTTGGATGGACGGAACGGAGGTTACATGGCCGACATGACAGCAGGAAGTGGATCGTAAATTTATTATTTTTTATTGGTTTGGATCATAAAAAAGAATAAAAGGATGTAAAATAAAATTAACAATTTATAGTTTTTACTTTATTTAATTTAAATAATAACAATGTACAAAATAAATAAATTAAAACACTATAATAGTCATAGACAAAACAGCGATCCAAGCGGTCGAGTAGGAGACATAGTGTTGTTTGACAAAATGGCGGCTCCCATTGAACGATTGCAGCAACTTGAAGCTATCGAAAAGGATATCATGAATATACTTCAAAGCGCTGGTCAAGCTGTTCAGGAACTAAGCAAAGACAAACCTCCAGGGAAGAGTGTCGAAGGACACACGAATAATTTTTTGAAAACCTTAGCCAGTGTTGAAACGGGTTTATCCAAACAAATCAATTATCTCACTCAAGTATCAACAGGTAAAGTCACAATTCAACCACCAACATCTAATAAAATAAAAATTTCTTTTTCCAGGACAACCGCACGAGGGGTCGAGTTACGCGGCCCAAAAAGTCCTCCAGATGGCTTGGCATCGACTTGAACACGCGCGGAGCCGTGTAAACGAACTAGAACGACTCAAAAACCAACACACGCAAGCTCTGATACGCCAAGCAAACGCCAGACAGAATAACATGTCGAGTTCGTCGTGATTTAGTCAAACAAAAATGTTTTTATTCAAAAAAATTGTTTTTCACGATGTATTGTACACACTGGAAGATGATACTGCGTTCCCTGTCGATATCCTTAGCCAATAACTGAAAGAGAAAAATAAAATTAACTCATTTGCATATAGAATTTTTATGTTTTTATATACTTTTTCTAAGAGAGATGTTTGGCGTAACCTCGTGTGAAATTGTGGTCGGAATTGTGTTTTCCGAATTTTTGATTCGTGTTTTCTCCGTTTAAATATCGGTTTTGCCTCCACTACTGGTTTGTCCTCAACTGAGACTGTTTTTGGAATTTCTTCGTCGTCTTCCGACGCGTAATCGGCGATTAGAGACGCCAGAGCGCCCAATTGAGGCGTTTTTGTTGTTGATTCCATAGATGTGTCAGTTTTCTCAATCGGGATCTCGTCGGGGCCGTCATCGTCGTCGTTTTCACCTGAAAATCCAATCGATTATAACCAAAAATCAATTTTTAAATCAATCTAATGTTTACCATCACCCATAAAATATTGCAGGGGATGATTGACGGGTGGTGCGCTTGTTTTTTCGTTATTTTTTGCCGCGTTTAATTCCTCTTCGCTCGTTAATGATGTCATTTTTGAAATGAAACCTTTACGGGGCGATTTGTAACGGTTTCCGCGATTATTTCCTCTATTTTGTCCCCGTCCTCGACGTTTGGGGAACGGCCAATCGCTGGGCATCTGTTCAGGAGGCCAACAAGTCATTTGATTAAATGATCCGCGTTTTTTCCCTCGATTAAATGAGTGTTGACGACTAATCGAATATATATTCGTACTTAAATTTAAATATAAAATACCACGATTGAATAAAATTACATTTTCACGTCGCTATTTTGCACCGAATTCGATTTTTCTTCTTTTCTTTGCGTAGTTGGGAAGTTCCTAAATAGACAATATTCATTAAATCATTTAACAATGATTAATTTGCGATCTAATTATACTTTTTCCGTTCTTCTCTCCATTTTTCAATGTCTTCAGGAGTGTCCAACGTTCCAATTCGCTTGATTAAACCAGATTCGTGTTGCTAATTTTCAAAAATAATAACAAAAATTACAAAATTTTCAATATTTTTCACATCAAATAAATTCATTAATGTTTCTACCATTTTAATATGACGTTCTACGATTTTTATATGACCCTCGAATGTACAATCGCCCAACCAACACTTCACGTGTTGACTTAAATGCTCCGTTAGTTCTTCATTGTTTTTAAATGGACGATCGCACGTGTCGCAGAAAAACTCGCTTTTGCCGCCTGTATTGAACTTCCTATGAAATGTTGGTCTCTTTTTGTATTCCTAAAACAGAAATAAATGTCAGAAATGTTTTTAAAACCGTATTTATACAAATCCGTACGTTTTTTGGCGGCGGTTCGACGTCGTTGATGAAATTTAATTTGAAATCTCCACTCGGACGGAAAGGCAAATGAGAACGAGGCGGACGAATAAAACGGGAATTTGAAGTGATTAAATTACTCCCAATCACGTGAGACGAAAATGGACTACCGTATAACGAAGATGTTTGAAGTTTGTCCTGGAATGGTGGCGGTAAAGACAAATTTTTACACGATTTTTCATCCATATTAAATTTAATCGTGAAAAGAACCCGTCTGCTGCTAGCACCTTGCATTTGGTACAAATCGATTTCAAAATATTGGTTCGATGTTTTAACAATAATATCGATATTTGCTATCATATACTAACTAAAAGCTGTAGCCGATATTTATTTCGATATTAAATATCGAACTAAAATGCAGCGTTATTGGTTTATATTTGCCAAATCGGCCACGAGATGGGGGCTAATGTAGAAAACAATATGGCAACCAGTATTGTGTTGTGTTCAACATAAACCGCGCGAAATGAATTCAGCCAGCAAGGTACGGTGGAATAAAAATAAAAAATCATCGGGTTGAGAGATTGATTTTTATTTTGAGTTAGGTGGGCGAAATATTTACGGCAGCGGGCGCCGCGTTTTCCAAACTTGGCGAACTGACGATGCAACTTCATCCAGTTGCGGAACAATCTCCATCCAGGTGATGTTGATTTGTGTTTGTTTTTCTTGTTTTTGAACACGCATGACGCGGATTTTGATGTTGATTTTAGCAGCAAGTGGACTGAACAGGAAATCGAAATGCTTCGTTCAGCCGTACGGAAATTCGGAGACGATTTAAATAAAATAAGCGAACACATCAAAAACCGCACCATGTAAGTTTGAAAAATTTTAAAAATTAAAAAAAAAATAAAATTAAAATAAATAATTTTTGGATTTATTTTTGTTGTTTTTAGTTCCCAGATCAAGACGACGTTGAAACGAAAGGCGTATGAAGATGCTGGTGCGCAGACGAAGAAGCAAAACGCTATGCAGTCGTCGTCGTACATGCAATCGAGTGTCGAATCCGCGCAGTCAACTTCGTTGATCTCTCAAGCGGGATTTAAGAAATCTGGAGGTTAAAATTCAATTTTTTGAATTTGAAATCAATATTTTGAATTTTTCCTTTAATTTTTCCGAATTTTTTTTTCAATTTTTTAATTTTTCCTTCAATTTTTTTAATTTTTCTTCAATTTTTTTAATTTTTCTTTAATTTTTTTAATTTTTCTTCAACTTTTTTAATTTTTTAATTCGTTGTAGATGTTACGCTTAATATGCTGAACGCCCCGGATCCGGAAGTGGACGTGGAAACGTTAGGGGAAACGAAATTAGAGGATTTTGATAGTTCATCTGAAGTTGTGAGCACGTGAAATGTCGCCCGCTATTGTTTTTTTTTTTTATATATTTTCAATCATCTGCACATTTTTTTTTTTTAAATAAAAATTTACTCATCATCAAATTAATTTGGATATTAAGAGAAAGAAAAAAATAGAGATGAAAATGTTTAATTCAAGGTTTTTATCCTGTACAAACCAACCAGTCGTTTTAAATTAAATTGAATTTTGAATTGATTTGTTTTTCTTAGCTAAAGTGGACGGAAAAGGGAAATTACTTTTTGACCAATGGTACCCCTGGTTCTTAATGGAAGCCATTATTAATTGATGACATCTAATTGGACCGAGACTTAATTTGATAATGGAGGTTGTCGGTCAATTTCGCAAAACGTAAAACCCGTTAATCGGCAAATGGTGATGGAACCAGGGGTATTGTAATCGCCCGATAAACCAAAACAATAAAAAATAAATAGAAAAAATTTTTTTTTTTTTGGTTACTGCGCAGAATAAAAATAAATAAAAAAAATAATTGGCAAATTTTCAATAATTTGTGTTCGTACCTTTGGTGTTTTCGCTGTGTGGGTAAATTCTTTGATTTGATGCGATTCGATTTGGAGAAAATTGAAGAAAACAAATGTAATTCAATTGTAAAATCAAAAAATTTAAAAAAAAATTTAATTTTATCGAAATTTGCAACAATAAACCCGAGAAATTAACGAACATTTCGCCATTTATCATTTAAATTAAAAAAAAAAAAAAAAGAGAAATAGAAGAGAAAATGAATAAAAATGCGATGCCAAGAGTTGCTCATTTGCTTATCAACTAAAGACTTCAATTAAGACCCGTTGGAATTTTGTAAACAAATTACAAACCGTGTATGTGCTGGTGGGGGTCTGTTGATTCAATTTGAGCTTCTCCTCTCCCAAATGAAACTAATCAGCGTATGTTTCCCCCCCAAAAAAAATCTAAAAAAACCAAAAAAACCCTAAAAATTTAAAAAAATCCAAAAAAAAAACAAAAATCAAAACTTTAAAAGGTTTTTTTTGTTTGGATTTTTGGAATTTTTGGATTTTTGGAAAATCCAAACAATCAGTAAATCCAAAAAATCCATAAATCCCAAAAAATCCATAAATCCAAAAATTTTAAACTTTAAAAGGTTTTTTAAGTTCGGATTGTTGGTTTTTTTGGATCAGTAAATCAGTAAATCCATAAATCCAAAATTTCCAAACTTTAAAAGGTTTTTAAGTTCGGATTTTTTGTTTTTTTGGATTTTTAGAAAATCCAAAAAATCAGTAAATCCAAGAAATCAGTAAATCCAAAAAATTCAGTAAATCCAAAAAAATCAGTAAATCCAAAAAAATCAGTAAATCCAAAAAATCAGTAAATCCAAAAAAATCAGTAAATCCAAAAAAAATCAGTAAATCCAAAAAAATCAGTAAATTCAAAAAATCAGTAAATTCAAAAATCCAAAAAATCCAAAAATCTAAAAAATCCAAAACTCCAAAAACTCCAAAACTCAAACTTAAAAGCCTTTTAAAAAATAAAAATAAAATCCCTCCTCTCTTCTCTTCCTTCCACGACCAAACGCGCGCGTTTATAGACAATTTGCAGTTCTCACAGGGGCCTAATAGCCCGCGAGAATTGTGTAAAAATAAAGTAAAAATAAAGCGAAATAAAAGAAAGAAAAAAAAAAAGCATTTTTCTCGAGTATCTCGGGCAATTGTGAAGATTAAATCCGCTCGATTTATTTCATAGTTTCCACTGACGACCAATCAGAGCATCGCATCCAAAAACCTTGCGCTTTTGATTAAATGTCGTTAGCGAATATTCCCCGTTTGCTTTCCTCAGTCGCCACCCGAAAAGAAATAAAGGAAAATCAAACTACTCAATTTGATTACACCAAAAAAAAAAAAAATAAAAGCTCAGCTCGACGTTGGCGAATCAACAAATTGCGAGCAAATTAAACTTTTGCATTTCCTCTTTTCATTCCCCAACTTTGTCCCTTTTTCCCGGCGCTTAACGCGATAATTCGGTCGCGTCGATGCAACGCCAGCCTAATTACAACTAACGCAATTTTGTCGCCACGTTTCATGAGAATTAATTCGCTGAACCGCTCTAATTTAATATCCTAACTATCCTCAATAAATTCGATCATTTGGCGCGCTCGGGCGTCCGCGTCCCATCCTCGTTCTCTCGCTCCTCCGCCTTGGCAATTCGAGTGTCGTCTCTCCAATTAGGGACTCATATCCGAGCCGCGGCGGGGATAGAACGAGGGCCACCCCGGATCCTTTCCCGTTCCGATAACTCGTTTAGCGACGCCAGCCAACAGCGCTGATCATCCGTTGACACGGTGCGTCGCTCTCGCTTTCTCACCATCCCCCCCAACCCACCACAACCCCCCTCAACCCACCCTACAACCCCCTCGTCCTCATCCCTGGCCTACCAATGCCACGACACCCGCGGATTAGGCCTAACCTGATTTCATATCAGGGACCTGTAAGTGAATTAGACGCGCACGCGCGCCGCCCAGATTGAGTAAAGTGAGCATTGCAGCACCATCTTTGCTCAAAACTCATCTCGCTAACGATATTAATTAATTCCAAAAGAGGCAAAACACTAATACGTTTTAATCCTATTAACGCAAATAATTATTAAATGTTAAATCCCCATCCCCATCTACCCAAAAAAAAAAAAAAAAAAAAAATTAATTTAATTTAAATTTTTTTTTTTGAATAGAAATAATTAAATAAATAATTTATTAAGAAAAATAAAAATGTTTGGTTTTATTGAGTACCCGACGCACGTATGGAGCATCTCGAACGTCCCGTTTACTCATCTTATTGGGCTCTAATGAGTTAATCAAATCATGTACGAGAAGCCCGCTTTTCCCCACTCAGGGGCTATTTGGCAATTGTATGGGGAGAAGGAAAAGGGTGGCCAGGATTCCATAACTTGAGTCATCACAACACCTCCCTTAACAACAACATTGTACCAATGGATACCTTTCACGGATAATTGAATTCAATCCAATTCGACACCCCTCTAATGTCAAACCAAAAGGAGGGCCAGTTAACTCGATTTACGGCCCACCCGCACCCACCCCTCTACCCACAATGACGATTTAATCATAACGGATCTTTTGCCCCCCCAAAAACACCACAAAAATTTTAAAAAATTATTTTTTTTTTGTTAGTTTCATTTTTTTTTTTTTTTACCTTCTGTCAAATTCCTCCTGGGGGGGTGTGGGTGAGTACGGAGGGGGAATTGGTGTAAAAAATCTTGTTTCGCGTCTCTTAGCGTCGTCGTCCGCCTTCTCTTTACTGGGTGCTCATTTGCCGGCGGGTGCACGTCGGGCGGGGATTGGCGCGGACCAATGAGACGCGCGAGTTGCGGCCACGTGCACTCAATTCGCCGCCCCCGCAGCCGCAAAACGCGGAACGCGCGAGGCAATTAGCGAGGTGGCAGTATAATCAATGAGATTCAATTAATTAAGTGCGCGTGTCAATCAACGACACGTCATCGGAGTCGAGGGGAGGAGAAGTGCGAGAAGGGGGCAACGAGCGAGAGGAGGAGACGAGGGGTGCGCGAGAGGGGTATACAAGAAGAACGGGGGGAGACGCGCACGGAGGAGCGTCCATTAAAGCCATTCTAATCTCATTAGGCTCCATTACGGGGCTGGCGAGCGGCTCGCCGAGACGCATCATAAAAAGGCCGCTCTGGGCAAGCGTTCGGAGCACACGCTCGCGGCTCCAGCGCCGCTAACCGAACGCCCACCCACTTCTTCCTCCGGCTGATGGCGGACGACCCACATCACTAACTGCTGGCGACATATTTGTTAAGGGTAATTAACATTTTGTTTGTTTGTTTTTGTTTCGTTTTTGTTGATTTTGTTGGTTTTGTTTGCGTTTTAGATGACATGCGTTTCTCATCTGGTGCAGCCTCCTAAGCAGCGCAGCATGGACAAATTGACGGAGTTTGTGAGCAAATCTTTCGACGCAAATAAGGGAGAGTCGGTGCACGTGGTGGCAGCGGTGGCTATTACGTCGGCGGATGCGCGGGAAACAGGTGCGGTGATGGTCAACAGCAGAGTGGACTCTGTCAACTCGAGTCGCAATTCTCCGGATGAACCGCAGGATCTCAGCAGGAGCGCTGAAACGAAAAATAGCGCCAAAGGTCAGTTTGCTTACAATTTTATCATTTTGTTTTATCTTTTTTTTTTTTTATTTTAATTTTTTTTTTAAATTTTAATTTTTTAAAAATTTTTTTTTATAAATTTTTTTTATTTTTTAAAATTTTATTTTTATTTCTCAATTTGATCGAGTTGGAAGAAATTGTGTCGTTGGAGTCCGTTTCTCCGCCATCGTTTTGTGGTGCTCATTTACTTAAAAGGGAGTCGTTTTAAAATTAAGAGGAAATAGGCTTAAGTAATTCAATTGGTCCTTCGGGAATAGCAACGACAAACGCCGTTTAATTAGAAAATTCACCGCGGTGAACGCGTACACACACACACAACGTGTTTGACTCGTCGCCCCATCACAAAAAAAAAAAAAAAAAAAAAAAAAAAAAAAAAAAAAACAAAAAAAAAAACCCAAAGTGCCAAAACCTCTAATCATTAGCAAAAGAGTCATTTCTTAATTCCCCAAAAAACTCGCGTTTCCCAGCTAAAGCGCATGCGCCAATTCACACGGCGACTTATTTACACAAACACCGGGAATTAATAAGGCAAATGGAACTTGATTGTCGTTTATTGTGGCCAACACAGCCAATCAAATTGATTAAAACTGATTGCAGACGGCGTCAAGTGCGAGGCCAACGTGTCCTCACCTGGCGTTCACAAGACGTCGAGCGAGGAAGAGGAATGTGGCGGCGGCAACGGAGCGGCCAAACTCAAACAGAGGAGAAGTCGAACCAACTTCACTTTGGAGCAGCTCAACGAGCTCGAGCGACTGTTCGACGAAACGCATTATCCCGACGCTTTCATGCGGGAGGAACTCAGTCAGAGATTGGGATTAAGTGAAGCGAGAGTTCAGGTAAAAAAAAAAAAAAGTGCACTTTTTTAAGGGGGGGTCGGGAACCGGTGTTATTTAAGGGGTCGATTGTGTATTTATGTATTGCTCAGGCATTTTGTCCATGAGTTGCTCGTGGGACTCATTGGAATGAATAATAAATAATAACTAAGGGAGTAAATAATTGAATTGAGGGCAGTTGGGTGCTTCCTGTTTGAGCACCATCATTTTATGCTGTTCCCTCTCGTGGCCACGGTCGTAAATTGTCGCGAGTGTAATCAGATTATGTTTCAATAGTTGTCCATCATTATATTGGCCTTTCTTTTTTATAGAAATATTTTTTAAATTTATTTTTTTTAATATTTTTTTTTTTTTTTTGGTTTAAGGTTTGGTTCCAAAACAGAAGAGCTAAATGTAGGAAACATGAAAGCCAACTGCAAAAAGGTAAGTTATGGATTTTAGATTTTTTTGGAAGGAGGAGGCTATTTATAATAATTTAGATTTAAAAAAATTTTTTTTTTGTTTAGCTTACCTCTAAAAAGGTTTTAAAAAAATTAGATTTTGGACTGTTTGGGGGGGGAGAGGTTAGGGAGTGATTTTATGGTATATTTAGATTTTTTTAAAAACATTTTGTTTGATTTACCTCAAAAAACCTAGAAATTTTGGATTTAGGGTTGTTTTTGGGATGTTAGAGGCTGATTTTAGAGTATATTTGGATTTTTTAAAATAATTTTTGTTTGATTTACCTCAAAAAAACCTCGAAAAATTAAAAATACAACAATTTCAATGATAAAATTGTATAATTTACACAAATAACCTCGAAAAACTGCCCAAACCTTTATAAAATTCCATTATTTTCTCTTCAAAACCCTAAAAAAAAAACCAAACCCCAAACTCGTACAATTTCATCCAAAACCACCTCCATGTTACTCCATTTTCCTAACTTCCTATTACCAAAAAACCCCTAAAATCCCATAAAACAAATAAAATACTATCATTTAAAAATTACTATTCCAAAATCCATCCACCAAAACCCAGTGAATTATTCAGTCGAACGCTGCAAACCCCCTAATAACAACAAAGCTAAAAGTATGAAAAGCTTCATTAATATAATGGACAACACAAACTCGAAAGAGGCGTTGAAAATCCATCGAAATGACTTTGATCCCACATTGGCCATTCTTCCCTCGATTGAATTCGATGAATAAATTAAAAGACGAGATTTGCGGCGCTTGCGCACACGCCTACGAGCGAGGCGAGGCGAGGCGAGGGCGTGCAAACTGGACACGGCCATCTGTTCATTTCTATTTTTGTTTCTATTTAGCCGGGATGCTGCTCAATTCGTCCGCGGGGGCGGGAGTGTCGTCCGGTACGCCCCTCGAAACCTGTCGCCTGACGCCCTACTTGCACGTGGGCTCGGTGCGAGTGCCCTACGACCGGCTCCATCTGCCGCCCACGGCCGCACCCTTCACCCCCTTTGATCCGGCGCTCTTCTCGGCCGCTCATCACTTCGCAACGGCCGCGGCGGTGGCGGCGGCCGCCTCGGCGCCTGCGACGGCCGCGCCGCATCATCCGCACCCGGCGATGCTCTTCTACCCTTCGCCACATTACCCGCTCAATTTGAGTACGTTAGCCGCTGTTGAAAGACTTTCCACCAAGAATTCAAGTATCGCAGATTTGCGGCTCAAAGCGAAAAAACACGCGGCTGCACTCGGGCTCTGATGTCAATTCCCCGGGGATTTATAAATTGGATTTTGACATTTTATCTCGTTATATTATTATCAAAAAATTGTACAGTTTTGCTCAATATTTTTATTTTTATTTTTTATTTTTTATTTTTTATTTTTTATTTTTTATTTTTATTTTTTTTATTTATTTATTTGATAGGGAAGAATATTGAATGTGCATTGTTTGGGATTTATTTAGCTTCAATCTTTGCTCATGTGTGTAGTGTATAGGAATTTCATTTGAAATAAAAATCCCTTGAGATATAATATCAAATTCCGGTTTAATTTATTGTATTTGTTAGCGCGCAATTGAATTTGCGAGTCGGCGCTATGCGGTGAAGCGCGCTAAGGCGGAGTTTTTAGTTTTTAGTTTTCGCGCGGGTTCAACCCGAGTAAAAATACAAAAACCCACATTTCTCCTGAACAAAAAACTGACCAACAAAATTACCCCCACACCAAAAAAAAAAAAAAAAAAAAAAAAAAAATTAAATTTAAAAAAAATATAATTTTTTACTTATTTTTTATTTTTGTGTAAAACGATGATGGCGCCTGAAATTCGTCCAACAAATTGATTTCCTTTCGGAAACATTAAAGCAAAGAATAGTGCCCTCTCTCCCATAATAGTGATGGCTAGAAAAGGAGGTGGATCGGTTCAGATTTGGCGGCAGCCAACGATCACCACAGGCGCACAAACTGGATTAGCCCGACGAACGACCGCAGCGCCCCACTGCGCCGATCAACTTAACTCAATTGGGGTCCGCAAACAGATCGCGACAACTTCGCACACCCAACACTAAAGCTGCAACTCATTTCCGAAAACTCGCCGGGCTCCGGCTCCGCCAAAATCCTTGAAAATACAATCCACTCAAATACATCTTCATTGCGATGATGGATGAAGACGACCCCCCGCCCGCCATGTTGGGCAACGAATTTCAAAAGAGCAAACATCACTAATAATTCTTCTCTTCAAATTTGATTTCACTCAGCCCAAGATAAATGTTACAAACTTTTTCTATTAAATTTTCAAACATTTCCGGCCAAATTTCATTCATTTATGCCTCGCAAACGCTCAGACTTTTTAGGCCTAATGGAAAATTGACCCGCGTCAAATTACAATGCGTTTTTATCACTTTTTTTTTCGTTTTTCTTTTTTCTCTTTTGTTCATTCGTGTGTGTGTGGTCAGAGAAGTAAATCTACTCAACTCGATTGGAGGAAGAAAAGGGGCCAGTGTAAGTGAATCAGTGCTGAGTATCTCGCACGCATGCGCAGTTCGTCTTGATCCGAGTTTCCATATGCTAACGCAATTAGGGTCGGCGGGCGCCGCAACGGCGGTCACCAATTATCCAGCCGAAAAGCGCTTTCGCTCTCTATCTAGCAGCCAACCGAGAGAGGGGACGCGCAGTGGACGCGAATAGTTCTTTTGAATTAATAAAAAAAATTAATAAATATAATAAATCGCGCGGGAAACTGTTGGAATGCGTCTAAAGTGAACAATGGAGATTTTGATCGTGAAATTAAACAATTTCGACATTAGGGGGTCGGTTCACATTGAAAAACTCATTTAATACCTTTTTGGAGGCAAAAATGACGTAATTTCTAGTGTCAATCAACACTTGATCACGTTTTTTTTGTAAAATTTAAACAAAAAATAAATTTTTCTCGTGTAAATAAATAATTTCGACAGTAGGGGGTGGGAAGACAACTTTGAAAACTCATTTAAACCTTCTAGGAGATAAAAATTGCGTAATATCGCGTGTCAATTGCCATTTTATCACTTTTTTTTGGATAAATTTTAACATAAAACTTACTCAATTAACTGGAAAATGAAACTGCAGTGTCCTCAAATTCGAACCAAAATGGCGCTACGGCGCTATCCATATGTTGATTTGTTTAAACAAATCAAACAGAACAACCTGTAAATTCAAATACATAAAATTAAAATTAAAAATGTTTGAAACACCTAAAAAGAAACATTTTACTTACGATACACACGGTCCAGCGCGGTTACACGACTTACAAAGTTTCTAACGGTTATTTTGATTATGTGTTTTAACACCAGGCGGGATACAACCCAAATATATTCGAGAACGTTTAACGAGAAACCGAATCGAGTTTCCGTCGAATTTCCACGAATTTCCTCGACTGAACCCTTTTAAATTTTCTTTTTGTGTTTATTCGACAGTAAATCACGTGATTTTCGAACGAAACGACCGTCTTATTCCCATATAAGCCTACGAGTCGAGCATTAAAATATAAAGTACGGAATCTGATAAGCGCCAGTCGCCACTAACGAGTTGTGTTACAAATATTTTTTGCTATAGATTCAATCACGGCCGTCTCTCATGCACCAAAGGGCGAGTGATAGCGAGTGTAAATTGCGTTGACAGGCAAATGAATCAGGACGAGCAATAGATGGCGCTAATTTAATAATTAATTTTTCCACTTTGTCGACATAAATCAGTGAAAATCGTCTTTTTTTTTCTTCTATCCGAATTAAATTTGAGAACATGTCGAGATATGATACTTGATTTCCCCACCAACCCTTAGAAAAAAAAAGGGAAGGAAGACGTGGATATAAAGAATGAGGAGTGACACAAATGTTCTCCACGAACTCGGAGAATAACTCGACGCGTAATGAAGGTTTATCGACATCGCAGCAGAATTATAAAATGATAATTCAATTGCCCCGGCTAATTTTATAGCGCACAATGTACAATATACGGTACATCGGGGCTGGAAGTGGAAAATTTCACGAACTGGAATGCCACCAAATACGACAAAAAAAATTGATGGGCATTTAAAATAGATAGGCATAAAAACAATAAAAATAATTTTACGAACCGGAACGATATTTTCTATAATTTCATGAACCGGAACGATATTTTCTATAATTTCATGAACCGGAACGATATTTTCTATAACTTCACGACAAACCGTAATATTTTCTATAATTTCATGAACCGGAACGATATTTTCTAGAATTTCATGAACCGGAACAATATTTTCTATAACTTCACGACAAACCGGAATATTTTCTGTAACTTCACGACAAACCGGAATATTTTCTGTAACTTCACGACAAACCGGAATATTTTCTGTAACTTCACGACAAACCGGAATATTTTCTATAATTTCATAAACCGGAACGATATTTTCTGTAATTTTATGAACCGGAACGATATTTTCTATAAATTCACGAACCGGAACGATATTTTCTATAACTTCACGACAAACCGGAATATTTTCTATAATTTCATGAACCGGAACGACATTTTCTGTAATTTTATGAACCGGGACAATATTTTCTACAATTTCACGAACCGGAACGATATTTTTTATAATTTCATGAACCGGAACGACATTTTCTATAATTTCATGAACCGGTACAATATTTTCTATAACTTCGCAAACTGGAATGATAAACACAAACCAGAACGGTATTTCTTATAATTCCACGGTTTGCTCCGGTACATTTCAAGCCAATACAATGTAGAGACAAAACGATTTATTCCATTTGATAGTTCCGAAACCGGAAATTGAAATTGCACTTTATTCCATGAATTGAGCTTCTTGTGTGTTTGCTTGATATTTTCTATTTCTTGTTCGCCACCGAATTGCAGCTTTGTTGCCGCTCTTAAATTACGATGTGCGTCCAATGGACGCTCCAATTCTGCCCCATAAATCTCCCCGCATCACCTCTGTATAAGGCGCGGGTATGTGCACCTCCGCCGCCCGGATCGCGGCGCTGCCAAGCCGGCGCGACGTGCGTAATTAAATAACGAGTTAATTAACGCGCCGTTGTTCGTTTCATTGTTTGCAATTGTTTGCGCTGCGCGAGTCACAAATCAAAGGTGTTTCATTATAGAGGGGTTCCATTTGGTCTTGAGCGTCTTTATGCCCCACTTTGTGTTGTTGGCCACAGGGGGAGGCGGGGGACGCTCCAGGGAGGCGTAGGCGGAATACTCAATGACGCATCTGCGCCATGGGCAATTTATGAGACAGAATGGTGGGCTGCTTTAAAAGCGCTTTACTTAATCGGCGACCACTGCAAACATGACATCATCTGCAAAATGCCTCTTTAAACGGGTGAAATTTGCTGCCGTGCTTATTAACTTTAATGCGCGCTGTCATCGCGGCCAAATTTCCACGCTTTAGTCACACATTTAAACGGCAGTCGAGATTAACCGCAAATTTTTCTTCCAAATTAATGCGCAAAAGAATGATTACATTACGTTTTACGACATCACGCGCGTGATTTTTGCGACTGGACCAATCGCAAGCATCAAATTTGATCACGTGACTCGAATCGAATAACCGTTATGTTTATTTTTAACCGTTTAACTTAATGGATTGCAGAAAAATTTTACGAGCAGTTAGTTTTCGATGTTGGGTCAACGTGTTTAAAATTTGACGATGTTAAATCAATCCAGAAGGAAGTTACATCGATTTAAAAACTTAGATCGATGGCCAAAGACGCCATTTTAAATAGTCTATTAATCGATTGTGATTGGGTCGTGGCGAGTGATTCATTCGTCCTGCTCGCTGTTTCGTTTTACATCTCTTCTTATTCTTAGTTTCGTCACGTTTTCGCCCCTCCATAATTTAAGAAGAGCAAATCAAATTACTAGAGCTACGGTTGCCACGCTCGCAATCCGGCAAATTAAAAACTTTGGAAAGCAATAAATAGTACTTGTTGTTCGGAATGAATAGTTAATTGGGCGATAAGTCGAGCTTGTTACGGGAGGAATCAAACGTCTTTCAATCGCCTAATTGCTCCATTGCAGCCCGTATGGGGCCCGTGATTGATGCTGTGCGAGCAGGGTGTGCCATTTGCTAATGAAAAAGAATAAACAGAGGCTATGAACGAGCAATGGGAGACGCCAACGTGGATTTCCACGGGGACCCATCACCAAGAGCACCTTCATCAACCCTTGCGCTACTCTCATTACGTGTCAATCGGCTCCAATCGGAGGCCTCATTAAAATGAATCACATCAAATTGGAAATTGAAATGTATGGCCATGTTAAACCCACTTGACTTACCTCGCGTCATTTACCACGTTTACATGGTCACGGCGCATTTTCATTTGCAACGTAAATACTTACCTTGATATTTTGTGTTCGTATTAAAATTGGTGTCAATTATAAACGAAAATGATGTTTTCTTGGATGTTATAACAATTGACTAATTGTTTTAGGGAGAAATGATACGAGCTACGTTCGGTTTGTTTAGAGGTTGGAATACATCGACAGCCATTTTGTTGTTCGGGAGAAACGAACTGAATTATGGGTCATGTCTACCAGTAAAATAACTGATAAATAAAATTCAGATATTTGAATTGTCTAGAAAACTGTGCCCAACTAAACGAAGTAATTAACTAGTTTATTGGATAAAAGCGAAATAATCATATATTATAACATTTTGCCTGGTTCGACGTACTTCGGGTATGTTTTGTCCGACTCCAAGAGCACATTTCGGTTACATTTTGTACGACTCCAAGAACATATTTCGGTTATATTTTGTACGGCTCCGAGAGCATACTTCGGTTATATTTTGTACGACTTTAAAGGCAGAATAAACTATTCGTGAGTGTGGCAATTTCTTTTATTATTAATGGAATGCACGTACATTTATCTCCGGACAATAATTATTTACAATATAAGTATCAATAAACTGCACAAAGGCACAACATAAATAAAATCAAATAATAAATCGTTAAATTTGCATTCTGGGATAAATCTGGACATTTTTCTTGTACACTAGGACTATTAATCCGCAATAAATAATTTGTTCATGATTATTTCTTATTTGTATTTTTAATCCATTCGAGGATTCATCGTTACTGATCCTTCTTCATTCGTTGACTAGTCATTCTGTATATAATACTATCGCGGCCTGGATCCATGTGCCAAATGCCGAGAGAAATGGCAAAAACGGCCAACCAGAACACCAACATGATAAAAAGTGTGATGTTAAAAATGGCCGAATACGTTTCGTCGTAAGCTGCAGCGACGTTGTACGTGTTTTCTACTGGCGGCTGAAATAAATAAATAAATAATTACAAAAAAACTAAAGTTTTGTCTTTTTTACATTTAAAAAAAAAATACCACCAGTTGGCGCTAGATGGAGAAAAAAATTAATATTTTTGCTGGCAGCGGCCATTTATTAAATTCTTGATGTCCCGAGTCATAAATTTCCAGCTGTTGCTCGAAATTTAATTCCGACAAACAAAAAAAATAATAAAATAAAGCAAGAAGTCGAGACAGATAAATCCAGACAAAGTTTGAGATACGAAATCGCAGCCAAATGGGAATCAAAATGGCGGATTTTTTTAAAAATCAAAATCAAAATTAGAAAAATAAAATTAATTTTGCTTTTTTGAAAAAGAAAAAAAATAATGATAATTATTTTAACAAATTTTTATTTTTATTTTTTATTTTTTCCTCGGTAGTGTTGTTCTTCCAATCAGCACGCTCATTAAACTAATGGAGATTAATGAAGTAAAGTGTGATGGATGAGCAAAGCGCGACTTCATTTCGCACATCACTACTGTTATTGCATTAATAAATTTCTCATTCCCGGCGCTAGTTTTATTCGTTCGCTAACCTGATTCCACGGAAACAAATTAAGACAGCAAAATTAACGATTGAATAACGAATAACCGACCATTACCGTTGCGCGAGTTTAAAAATTTAACGGGCTCGCCATCTCATGGCAGGAAGAAGCATTAATCATTCGAAATCGCTCGCCAGGCTGCGCCATAAGACGGCCATTTTAGTTATTTATAATCGATTTGGATTTACCTTCGATGTTGATGCTTGGAGTAAGCTTCGGCCCGCTCGGATGGAATTGCCAGTCTGATAATCCACAGCTAAGAATGCGATCACGACGTTGGAGTTGTAAACTTTGATGAAAGCGTTTTTCAACTGAAAAAATTAAAAATTAAAAATAAATTCTATTAAAAATTCAAACAAATGAAAAATTTCAATTAAAAACGAAAAAAAAATGCAAATTTTAAATTAAGAATTTAAAAAAATAAAAAATTTCAATTGAAAATTTAAAAAAATGAAAAATTTCAGTTGAAGATTCAAAAAAAAGAGATAAGTTTCAATTAAAAATGAAAAAAATTTCAAAATTTCAAAATTTCAATGAAAACCTCAAACAAAATATAAAAAAATTCAATGAAAACCTAAAAAAAATATTCAAAAATTGCAATAAAAAATTTCAAAATTCATAAAATTACTTCTTCTAGTGCTCGATCTAAAACGAGAACGGCTTCCCGCACTTTATCAGAATCGTAGCCGTACACCGACACGAGTTCTTGGATCCCGGTTAGATGAAACCAAAACAAATCCGGAATTCCATTTTGCAACAAAACCGATTTCACTTTCACCTACAAAAAAAAAAAAAAAATTAATTAATTAAATAAATAAATAAAACCAAATTTTTTTTATATTCAATCAAATCGCAAATATTCTCACAATTCTTGACATTTCGACCAAAATCTGCGCATCCATTAAAAACTTCATATCAGGTACGAGCGATCCATTTAACGCCTTTAATTCCATCCCATCCACGACCGACTCGCTTCCCAAAACCTTCGATTTCAGCTCGTCCGGTCGAACTGACAGTGAATCGAGTATTTTCGGGTATTCGGACTGAAGCGTATACAACTGCAAAATAAAAATAAAATCATAAATTCAGCAAAAACAATTAATTTAATTCGAAAAATGCACCGAATCGTCGTTGGCTATCGACATCAAAACCGGTTTTTCGTCCGCAAAACGTATGTAAGTTCGATCAGCTATTAACTGGAACGGCCAACCAGGTTCCACGTCCTAAATTATGATCAATTTGTCATTAAAAATTATTATTTTTCATTTTTTAATCGAATTTTGATACCGTTTGTAATGGAAAACGCAACGCGGGTGTTTTTTTTAACTGGGTGGCTTTTAAGCCTTCGATTTCGACGACGACGATTGCTTCGGGTCGTTTCAATGGGTTCCCCGACTCGACGCCCGGCCATTTGTCGTCATTAATTGTGGTGAAGCCAAATATCGATGATAAAACCTCGGGAATTTCGCTCGCTCTCAAACTGGAATTTTCTCGAAAATTCAGGTAATTTGGCTTGTGGACGATAACGACTTGCTCGTCGGCGGCGACTGAAATATTAAGTAAACTGAAGGTTGAATGATTAAATACGAAACATTTGCTACTCATTTACCTAAATTACACAGCGTGAATAGAACGAAAAAGCGTATATATCTCCAGGAGAAACATTTCCAACAACCCTGAGCCTCCATTGCGAAACTAACTCGTGATGATGCAGCGCTCTCGCCGCGTAGTGACGAAAAACCAAACCAAAGTTAAAGCGCTCTTAAAAATGTAAAAATAAATGAATAAATAAATAAATTTGTTTAATTTAAAAATAAAAAATAAAAAACAACGAATCTTTACAAAAATCAATATCGTAATCTCCCACCTCGTAAAAAACAAATGGAAATACTTGGTTTCGCTATGTGGGTTGATAATAGAAACTAATCTAAACAGGAAACTATGATGGGTAAAATTACAAAAAGAATTGAATGAGTTTCAAGGAAACCTCTATTATCACACTTCCTTCGTCAAATATTTGCTGTTTTCACACCATGAAAATAGCCTTTATTATATTTCTATGTTTAAACTCTGCGCATCTCTTTGCATTTGTCTTTATTCAACCTGCTGCCTTAGATCCAGGTGGCCCAGAACATGTAATTAAATGCTTATCGTCGTCCTGACCTCCATCTTAGGCATGTTGTGCCACGGTCATTGAACTCTAATCTTTCAATTATTTAGAACAATTATTATTTGACTAAAAATCAAAAAATTCCAAAAGAGAAAATTAAAAAAAAAAAAAAAAAAAAAAAAAAAAAACGAGTTTTCATTTGATATTGACCGTTTCTTTTATTTCCTTCACGCGGCAACACCTACTAATACCTAGTCAAGGTTGAGTGTAAACTGCATTTATTTCCCACACTCACAATTCAAATTCACCACTTTAATAAATCCTTTAATCCACAATGTCTAGCTTCACAAATTTTTTCCGTTTAATAATTTCCTCTTTAATTGTTTGTCGCTAAAGACCTTACGATCTTGCGATACAACAGCTTTTATTGTTTTTATTATTATTTTTATTATTTTATTTCCTACACTCCAACGGAGTAAAATGGGATACAACATCGTTTCATGATTTGGAGGCAATATGGAAATGTCCAGTTCCGCGTAAATGCGATGTTTATTTCTTTCGCTGTTTAATTTTGATATATTTATTTATTTATTCGGTTTTTGGTGTAGTACAGAGTTATAGTGATTAAGACATAGTTTGTGCGAAGAGCGCATCAACGTTGAATTACCTTTAACTTTCTACGTAGATCCGACGTAAATTCTGTCGTTAGCGTTACCTGGGCATCGGTAGTGCGCTTTATTTAACCATAAAAAAAACTTTATATGAGATTTCCGGTTGAAAACACACCCAAAACAAATCGGGTACAACCTAAATTTAAAAAATGAATAAATAAAAACACTCGGTATATTTATTGACCATAACGTTTCGTTCTATTGTGAAGGAGATATAAAAGAAATCAAACTTTCCACTTCACACTTCATCCCTGTAGCTAATTTTTTAAAATAAAAAGTTCCACTTGACTCGCCACCCTTTAACGTTGTCCCCATTAATATTTTCTGAACTCATCAAAAATGATGACCAGCTCGAATATTCACAAATATCCCAAAACGAGGTTAAGTATTTAAAAAAAAAAAAAAAAAAAAAAAAAAAAAAAAAAAAAAAAAAAAACTTTTCTAACTGACCAAGGCTCAAGAGCAGGTAGGAAAGACAAGGTCAGTCAATCGTTGACCTCTTTTTTTCCTCTTTGGGCGTCTCGAAATCTTTTTAGCGTGAAACGAGTTCGTTATTCGTGTTGCAAACCGAGACCAGCTCGAGGCAGATGAGTTGGACCGAGTCACACGATACAATGTGCAACTAAGAGTCTAAGATTAGCGCAGAAAATATAAAAAAAATTTTCCACATTATGTTATTGATTTACTTCCTTGAAATAACAAAGATTCACTCGTTGCTAATCGAGAAAGATGTTAAGCGAATATGATTCATTCTGTCATGTGTGTCCAAAGTCTGTTTCAGTCATTTCGCTTATTCAGTATTCAATGGGAGAAAAGAAAGAAAGCAAAGATGGTGTTGAAATACAAATCGGACACACCTGTTTCGCTTTGTATGCGATTGGGAAACGTTTTCATTTAAGGGGAAACGTTTTCTATTGTATTTTGTATTTAAAAGAAAGAATTGCGTATGTTTTTTTCATTCAAAAAAATTTCTTTTTTTTCTTTGGATTTTTCCATTCATTTCGCGCGTGTGTTTGTCGGGCAATAAATTGTGGCGTGTCAATACAGTGTCATCATTTTACGTAATAATTATGCAATTTTTTTTAATTTTTTTTTTAAATATTTTAATTTGTTCTTTTTATTTACTGAAAATTATATTTTTATCTCGGATGATATTTACATTCAATAATGGGACAAATAAAAATGTAATTCGACACATTTTCTCGATCCAAAATGGCCGCGTCGTGGTTACGGTTACTAAGCAACGATAACAAATTCCTACAGAGCGGCCATTTTCGGGGTTTTTATCACATCGCAAAAAATTTATTTAAAAAATAAAAATAAACAACGCAATAATAAATACCTATCATTAAATTAAATGACTTAAAGAGATATTTCTGAGTACTTTAGTCACTATCGAGTAAAACGAATACAAAATTATGATTGTCTCGATGAGATACTTGAATAAATGCAGTATACTGGTATTTTTTCCTCTAATAATACACGAATAATCACATATAAACAAAGTTTTAACTCATAAACAACCAAAATAAAATTTCGATTTTGATTTCTGTCGCTGCTATTTTTCCCTGAGTCAAAAGTCCACCGCTCGATTAATCCTTATTAATCTCCTCCATATATCCACTTTCATCCGAAATATTATCCTCATCGATGCACCCCAACTTGATACCATTAGAAACGGGCGAAGGATTCAAATCAATCCCATCGAGATTATTATTCAAACAATTCTCGTCCACCAAACACGAAAAATCGTCCAAATCGAAACTCCTCTCCTCCTCCTCAATCGCCATCAATTTCGGCGCACTTTTCGACCTCTCGAGCGGCGGTCTGTAGTTAGCCGAGCCCGTACTGAGCAAAATCTTCCTCCTGGGAAGACTCGGGTTGTCGTAAACACAATTGGCGAGCGACAACCTCGCTTTCTGTCTGCAAAACTTCTCGCGCCGAAACTCCTGCAGCGCCTGCGTCAACTTATCGTTCAACAAGGCGGCCATGTTGCGCGCGTTTTCGTCTTTGGTGCAGAGGACCGCGTGACACCTGAGCTCCTGTTTGAGTTTCTTGCCCTCGTGTCGGTAGACCCAGCAGAAAACTTTGGGGTAATTTTTGTGCGCGGCGCAAAACGTGATGCGATTCGCCCAGTATTCGGTCAAGCCGTGTTCTTTGGTCACCGCTTTGAGTCCGGCGTTCGTGACGGTCACTTTCATCGTCGAGTAGGTCTTGGTGCTGTGGCAGTAGTTGTCCCACAGTGTGGCGAGAGGTTTGTCCGCGCAGCCGTCGCCTTTGGCCCAGGTGGTCACCACGTTGCCCAGGTAGAGAGCCTTAAATGTCGGGTCGTATTCGGTGATGGTGACACTTCGTTTCTTCCAGAAACGCTGCATGTTTACGTTCATGGTTGGTTTGGGGGCTCACCGGGCTGCGGGATCGATGTGGGCGAACATGTGGTCGGGGGTTTGCGATTGAACGTGGGGAGTTTGTGGTGTAGACGGCGCAGACGACGCTGACTAGTGAGCGCAGCGTTTGGTTTTCCTACCTGGTGGTTGCTGGTGGTGCGTGGAGTGACGTCGGAAGCCGAGGAAGCAACTGGCCCCCTCGTTCCATGCGTTTCATTGGCTCGGGGCGGTTGCGCTGGGGCTCTGGATGTTTGTTTTCGAGGAACGAGTTTTTTCTTTTTCTTTTTCTTTTTTTTTTTTCTTTTCGTGGGAAGTTGGTGATAAAAGTGATGATAAGTTGGGGGATTTTGGTGTTGGGTTTTCTGGTGAATTTTGGGTTTCGGATGAAGAAAGTTGATTTTTATGTGATGATTCTTAGGAAGTATTAAAAAAAATCAGTTTCTGGGTGATAAATTGTGGGGAATTTTGGTGTTTTGATTTTTTTTTTTAATGTTTTTTTTTTTTTTAATTTTTAATTTCAGATGGAGGAAATTGGTCTTTATGAGTTAAGATTCTTAAAACTGTTAAAAATTCGTGTAAAAACTCTTAAAAATTAATGTGGAGAATTTTAGTGTTTTAATTTAAAAAAAAAAATTTTTTTGACGAATTTTGAGTTTCAGATGAAAAAAATTGATTTTTATGAGTTAAAACTCTTAAAAACTTCAAAAAGTCCGTATAAAACTCTTTAAATATCAGTGTTTGGGTGATAAATTATGGAAAATTTTGGTGTTTTGACTGAAAAAAGTTTTGGATGAACAAAATTGATTGTTAGCAGTAAAAATTCATAAAAACTCCCAAAAATTCGAGAAAAAAAATCCCAAAAATTCGAATAAAACTCCCAAAATCCGTACAAAAATCATTATCTGAATAATAAATTACAAGAAAAAAAAATTTAATTTTAAAAATAAATTTTTCGGATAAAATGTCCAATTCCAAATGAACAAAAATTGAATTTTAAGCAGTTGGCAGTAAGTTAGTATCTGTAATTCCAAGTACAGCACCGCAATAAACACAAAAACAAAGTACTCGTTGGATTTAAGGTCGAGGATTACGTTTCATATTTGCAGAAATTGAGTCAACAGAGATAAGGTTCCACGTTAAGCCTTCCGCAGTTGATCAAAAATGCAAATGACCAGCTTAAAAACACAAAAAATAACTAACCAAAACACAAACCAACAATCACAAGCCTCACAACTACTTAAAATGGACATGCAAAGTGGTTAATTTGATTATTATTTCACTTCTGCATTCCGGCCGCCATGCGTGCAAATGCAAGCAGGTCAAAAACATCTCGGACTGTCGTCGTGTGAATGCTCAAACAGACGAAACGAAACACTTCCGCGATTGTTAAGAGTAAACACGGTTGCACGCACTCGAAGTTTCGAGGTTATTTATAATATTTCTTATTTTTGTTTGTGTTTTAGCCCCCGTAGAGGCCCTCAAAAATTGCCTGATCCGACCCGTTGGGTCGTATCGGCGGGGTATTGGGTAAAGTTTTCAACTAGCAATAACCACATCTCAGTAAGAACTTCATTGATTATGGTATTGCCTCTGCGCAAAGCTGACGAGTTTAGTTGTTTCTCAACGTTGCTACCGACGCATTGCTGGTTGTTTGACTGGTTCGTGGAGATGCATTTCGAGTTTAAAATTGTTTATGTTAAATTAAGTTTAATTTTTTATTGATGGGATTGTTTGTTGGGATGGATTTTAGTTTTTTGTTTGTTTTTATTTTGGTTTTGGGTGGTTTAAATAGTTTAAAATAATATTTGTTCGTAGGTGGGGAATTAGTGTTGTTGCCTCCATCTTGTACGGGTGCGGCATCTGGTGGCGGATTGTGATAGTTTAGGTTTTTGTTTTGACGGTAGATGGAAACACGGGTTAATTTCTGGGTAGTTGGTGTTTTCATGGAAGAGTGAGTTGCAATGACTGACCGCATTTATTCTTGGAAAGAAAAGTTTGGCGTTGAATCATTTTTCTGACCAACAGGAAACGAATTAAATTTTTTTTTCTTCTTTCTTTCTTCAAAGAAGTGAAATTTGAGATATAAATGTTTTTTTTTTTTTCGAATTAAAATTTCATTGAGAATTTCCTGAGGAAATTTCGCTGTACTAATTTTTGCCACCAGTGTGCGTGCGCTACTAAAATACAACCAAAATCGTTTGCCAAACTCCGAGAACGAAATATTCTGTTGCTAAGTTTTACTCTGGCACCAATAAATGGTCACAAAAATTTCTGAATTCCAATAGGATTAGTTTAATTTAACTCAATTTTTTGTTTCTCCGAAATTCAAATGGTGAAAAAGTTGAGAAATGTTGAAAATTGTTGCAAAATGTCGAAAAATGTCGAAAAATGTCATAAAGAATGTCGAAAAATGTCGAAAAATGTCAAAAAGAATGTCAAAAAGAATGTCGAAAAATGTCGAAAAATGTAAAAAAGAATGTCGAAAAATGTCAAAAATTGTCAAAAATTGTCGAAAAAAGTTGAAAAATGTCGAAAAAAGTTGAAAAATGTCGAAAAAAGTTGAAAAATGTCGAAAAAAGTTGAAAAATGTCGAAAAAAGTTGAAAAATGTCGAAAGAAGTTGAAAAATTTCGAAAGATGTTGAAAATTGTCGAAAACTGTTAAAAAATGTCGAAAAAAATCGAAAAAATGTCGAAAAAAATTAATTAACACATCAATTTTTTTTCATTTATGCTTTAACACAACAGGAAATGCGAAAACTCGTATCTTACTAACTTAACAGACACATATCTCCGTCTGGAGAGAAACCCTGGCACTAATAATGCAAACAACTCCCATTTCCCAAAACAAAATTTTAAAAATAAATAAACAAAATAAATAAATAAAACAAAATAAAAAAAAAAATAAAAAAAAAAAAAAATTAACATTTTTTAATAAAAATTTCCAATTTTAGAAAAACTTCCGTTGCAAATTCCTCACTTCTTCCTGTCAAAAATAAATCCCAATAAACTCCACCTAGTGTCGTCCAGCTGGCATCAACAAACCCAAACTCGACATTTGACTGATTGCATTTTGATGACTTCGCTCCCCATTTCCAAAAAAAAAAAAAAAAAAAAAAAAAAAAAAAAAAAAAAAAAAAAAAAATAAAAATCATCAACTTCCGGTTTGCAAGTTGCTGATTCCCCCAGACAACCCCGCGTTTAGCATAACTTGCGCTCGTATGTCGGTAACCAAGCAATATTTAGCAGGATAAAATAAAATTCGAGCGTTCGTTCCGGCGTTCCGCCCCTCCTTGTAACGAATTTCCGTCTTTGCCACCCGCTGCTTCCACCTGGACCACGCCCTTTAATTTTTTTTTGTCAGTCGGTGTGACGAGCATCCGACGAACGCGTCGTCGCTAATGGCGTCTCGAGACAAAAGCTTCGCCTCTCATTCCCTGGCGGGACGCGTGCGAATGACAATATTGGTGAAGGCGGGCGGGCTTGGCTCTAATGAAATTTTGTTTACGCCATTCGTCGAGTAGAGGTTCCTTGCACGTGATGGATCATGGGAGCTGAACGCCAGCAACGCATCGCCATGGGAACCGTAATTTCAAAGAGACGCGCGCGAGGAACACCTGCGCGCTGACACACCACTTCAACACTGTTGCCACGGCAACGGAAACCCCAACATTTTGCACGCCGAAAACGAATACCAGCACAAAATACAAAAGATTATCCGAAAAAAACGTGACAACATCAGGGGTGTACAAGGAGATGGTCATTTTGCAACAATTCAATGCGGTTTTGGTGCTAAAAAGTGGATGACTTTGGCGAAAATTGGATGTTTTTGGCCAAAAATTGGATATTTTGGGCAAAATTGGATGTTTTTGATCAAAAATGGATGTTTTTGATCAAAACTGGATGTTTTTAATCAAAAATGGATGTTTTTAATCAAAAATGGATGTTTTTGATTAAAAATTTGGACGTTTATGATTAAAAATTAGACGTTTTGGGCAAAAATTGGACATTTTTGTGAAAAAATTTACGATTTTTGACCAAAATTGGACATTTTTGTGAAAAATTTGACGATTTTTGACCAAAATTAGACATTTTTGTGAAAAAGTTGACGATTTTTGACCAAAATCAGACATTTTTGGTCCAAAAAATAAATTTGTGAATGATTGATAAAATTTTTGACAAATTCCAACCTTGTCGTCCTTAAAGTTAAGCCGTAAACGAGCTCTTCGGTTCCAATTTTCAATTTCTTATTTTTTTTCTTCTTTAAAATTTACGAAAAATCGCATGGGAAATGCAAACTCCAATTATTTATTGAATGTGCCAAATAGACAAAATGACAGAAAATCTAAACAAACGCCAAAGAATATCATTCCCATCATCCATATTCAAATTTATTAGAACTTTCATCCATAAATTAATTCCTCATTATCAATAAAAACCAAAAAACAAAACAAAAAAACAAAACAAAAAAAAAATAAAAAATAAAAACAAACACATAAATAAATAAAAATTACTTTTTTTCCTCTTCTATTTTTTAACACCAAAAAAAACCAAACAAAAGACCGATACAAAAATCGGAAACCTTGAGGCCCCCAGCCTTCTAAATTTTTCACAAAATAAAAAAAAAATAAAAAAATAAAAAAATAAATAAAAATCGAAAAAAATAAAACGAAAAAAAAGAAAGAAAAAAAAAAAAAAAAAGGCGCTCAATCGCATCTAGATCGTCGAGTTAGTTCTGGAAATGGCCACCCACGCGAGGCAAACGAATGACCAAGGCGAGGAGGGGGAAAAGAGACGAACATTCGGGGTTGCGAATCGTGACAAGGCAGTCACGCGCGACAGCGTCTCACCGTGATGGCTGCGAGACATTTTTCAAATTGGTCGTGCGTTCGCGCCGAGTCTCATTAAAACGTCGACGAGCAGCGCTACGCCTTAATTGCCTCCGATTAGGACTTCGTTGTAACGAGGTCGGCTGTCCCCAGGGAGCAGCCAGCACCAAACGTTCGCTGCAATATGAACCGCGAGCAAAAAAACTCGTCGATTGTTCGTTATACCGAGGCACGACAGTCGTACGCCCTCCCTCTCCCTCTTGCACCGAACGCCAATCTTCTCCCGAGGCGCCCTCGCTGCCTGAGGCCCCCGTCGAGCGCCCCCGCGATCACTGGCGTCGTTATCTGCACCACTCCTCCCTCCCCCTCTCTCTTCCCGTGGCCTTCCTCTCCCTCTCCCTCTCCCCCTCCTCCTCCCCCCCATCTCTCTCTCTTTCTCTCTTTCACCCCCCAACCATCCCTTCCAGCTACAAACGCCTTCTCCAGCGTTCACGTCTTCGAAGACGAAGACGAAGGAAGAGACGCGGTTGCTAATTGGGTTAGGTGTCCAGTGAATATGGAAAAATTGGTGATGCAATTTCAGCAAACAGCTTGATTTCTCAATTGGGAGAAAACGAATGGAAGTTTTTTGTCTGGATGTCAAAAATCTGGATTTAGACAGGAGAGAAATGGTAGAGTCAAAGCTGTTTTGAGATTTTTTTTTGGGTTGGAGAAGGAGACGTGTTGTTTTCCTTTTAATGTAGTGTGTTGAGAAAGTCCAGCTTTTGGATAAAAAGTTTGGATTTGGGTGAGTTATTTGAATTTTTGGTGAATTATTCGGATAAAAAGTTGAATTTTTGGCTGAAAAGTTATGAATTTTTACTGATAATTTGAATTTTTGGCTAAAGTTTTCAATTATTGGGTCAAAATTTGCATTTTAGGCTAAGATTTCAATTATTTCTTGGCTCAAAATTTAAATTTTTGGTTAAAAATTTGAATTTTTGGTTAAAAATGTGAATTTTTGATTAAAAATGTGAATTTTTGGTTAAAAAGTTGAATTTTTGGTTAAAAAGTTGAATTTTTGGTTAAAAATTTGAATTTTTGGTTAAAAATTTGAATTTTTGGTTAAAAATTT
>JAQFXT010000457.1:0-36929 GCA_034683725.1 Strigamia crassipes
TTGGTCTGAAAATGAATGTTTTTGGTCTGAAAATGAATGTTTTTGGTCTGAAAATGAATGTTTTTGGTCTGAAAATGAATGTTTTTGGTCTGAAAATGCATTTTGTTAGTCTGAAAATGAATTTTTTGGTTTGAAAATAAATTTTTCGTATGATAATGTATTTTTTTCATCTGAAATTACTTTTTATAGAAATGCTTTTTTTTTTTAGATGGGGCACAAATTTGACTAAAAACACAGAGGAGTTTGTTGATATAAGTTAATTTATCATAAGGTGCTTGTTGCTACGTTACTCGGTACATTGTTATGAAAATATAATGGTTGCTGTTTAATATTTCTTATATTTACTTCTTTTTTGATCCGCGTACGCCGCTATCATACTTGTTTTCAAATTTAACAAATTCTCTTTGTTCCTTTCAATAAAAATGTTACATACACAGAAAATAAAAAAAAATAAAAAAAAACTGAGTTAGGAAAAGAAAATTTATGACAAAAGCTACTTCACTTTATGATTAATGGTGTTAAGAGTTAACAGCTGTACACAGGAAAAACTAACTTTAAGAGTTTAAAAAAATCATTGAATGTTTTAAATGTACAAGTTTTAAGGCTATTCAACATTGGTCATTTAATTTGACAAATGGAAATTGGTGAATAAATTGCAGAATGTGAAATTGCTATCCCAATTTCCTGGTTTTCTTTTTATCAGCCAGTGGAGTTTGTGTTTTGTCTCTGCGGGTCATCGCCCACCTGTCACATTCACTTTGCCAGACCTCGCTTTTGTTTAGCGCTTTAATTTCCTGTGTTTTCCCGCCGTCCGTTCGTAATGAAAAGTGGAGTGAATTAAAATCTCACTTTCTGTACTCTATTCCGTTATTGCGCAAACACAACTGCCTGGTCTTTAATAACACAAAACAACTAGTTACCCAGAGTTCACCATCTTTTTTTCTCCTTGTTTACTTTCTTTGCTGTTTTATTTGGAGAATAAGTAGTTGTGTAAAAAGGAAAGAAAAAAATACTTTAATTTCCAGAGCAAGAGTTTATTAGAATAAAAGTCGTAATAAGTAAAGCTTGTGGTAGTCAAGTTGAAGTTAGGGTTAAAACAGTAATTTCGAGTCCCCCGTGTCCATCTGCTGCTAACTTTTAACACCTTAGTTGGCGCCCCCTACCAATGAAAAGGAGGATAGTAGTTTATAGTTGCACATGTGCGAATCGCATTTTCAGTTGAAAATTTGAAACATTAAGTACACTTGGTGTCTAATTAATTTGTTTATTACATTCGCCATTTTTAAACCATCCCTGAGGATCCCGAATGGGCAACACCTGCTGCTCGTTCTCTCAAACTGGTTTCATTTCGAAATTTCGGATAAGTTTTCATCGATCAAATTAGTCGAGGTTAAAAATTCCAATTGAATTTTCATTTCATTTTTCCAAATGAGAAAAAAAAGGAGATGTGATAATGGGGTGTGGAAGGAAAAAAGTGTTGGCTAAGTTTAGAAATTTCTCGCATTTGGCTGCGTGACTGCACTTTGTTCTTAGTAATGAAACAAAGGAGGACAAAGCAAACGAAGTGTAAATTGCATTTTTTTTTTAAGTTAAATTGATTGGAAAATGGAAGCACACGGATCGTTGAATTTTGTCTTAGTGATTACTCGGACCAGCTTATTCTTGATCACATAACCAGCTTTGCTTGTTTCCGTTGATAAGATGCAAATTTTCTTAATGATGCTAGCTCGGGGGATAAAGTCGTTGTCTTTTCACTTAATGTAGACAAAAGTTTTTTTTTTTTTTACAAATAAAAAGAGAAAATTGAATTTTGAAAGGAAAGTTTTCTGCTCTTTGAACCCAATATGTTGCCTTTGCTCTCAAGATGACGTGGCAACTAGTTGTGTTTTACTCTTGTTCTATCATGCTCAATAGTTAGTTGATAAATGAGCGTGCTAATGTAACCCATTGTGTCATTGCAATACGCTGCATTTGCTTGCCCATGCAAGCCCCAACTGTCATCAGGCGTGTAATTTGCCAGAGTCGACAATTATCTCATTTTGAAGCATCGCCATCAATAGCAATTAGTCCGTGACTGACCATTTGTATTTTAACTCCCCTCTTTGTAGAATTGAACCAATTAGTGAACCTTTAAAATTTAAAATTTAAATTTGTTTATTTTCATTACAATGATTTAGTACTTTGGCAACTTTTCTTCAACATCCTTGATGAATTTGACTAATTATTTCGATGACTTTACCGAATGACGTTAACAGCCACGGTTAAACGATAAAACCTTTTTATGGATTCCTATAGATTATCAATTAAGATGGAAAAAGTCTTGGTTCGATAAAGAAAATGATAACCGTATCTGTGGGAACATCTAAAGATGGCATTTACTGCTGTAGTCACCTGCATTTGTTTCAGCATTTAATAACAGGTTGATTGTTTACATTTCGTGTTACATAAAAAGTTGGCTTCACTGTGCTTTGTTTGACTTGCGTGATGTTAATTGTTTCATTTTGACATTAGATAATGCCATCATGTGGTCTGATGGGCAGTGAAGCCAACTTTTTTTCTTTTTTTTTTAAATGCGATATTGAAGATTCAGAATTTTAAAAAATTTTAAAAAAAATTTTAAAAAATTGTTGTTGTTTAAACAAGTTGAATGAAAAAACCACATTTTACATTTGAATTTCTGTTGCTCCTGCTGTTCAATTTTATCGCAAATACTACTTTAAACGCACTCGAAGTAACTCGTACGAAATGATGCAAAATTGGAAGTTCCAAGGTTGAATTAAAAATGCAATTGCATAATCATGACGATGTTATGTCAACAAATTGCTTTTCCCAATGCACAAGAAATGAATTGCTCCATTTGTAAATACAGTACATGAATTGAATTTCTTATCAAATGACTAAACTCTAAATTGCCAAAATGAAAACATTCGCTACATAGAAATGGGCGAACAGCAGTGTAGCTCGGGCCCAAACACAATCGGTATTTGTCCAGACAAAAGAAAGTGTGGGCCATCTCTGGGGTCCACCCCATATCCGGAACACAGGGCTTACTTTGTAATTACTAATTACCGGAAATAATTTGATACGTGGTAATTTAGTATTCACTTTCGCCCCCACAAATCACACTGATTTATTAGGTTGAGACTAATTGACCCATTTCATTAACCAATAAAATCTTCTTCTTTTTTTTTCATTTTAGCAAAAGTAAAGTTATTTTTGACGAATGGTCTATTCAGATTAACACTCAGTGCAGCTGCTCTTTAATATTTCTCATTAGTGTTGAGGTCATAGGAAGCAAATTTCCTTGGAATTAAAGCGAATATAAATATTGTGTCGAATTTCGCTTCCCCATCGCAACTGCTCTGCTGCACTGCTGCACTCCTGCACTGTGAAATTTTGTTTGTTTGAGGTCAGGTACGCGTATTGGCCTTTAGGTAAAAGGAAGGTTTGCAGCTGACATCGTAATAGATGTGTGTATGTAAGGGAATCGTCGTATTGTCTCGGCTAGTAATTTGCACGGGGTGAAAATAGAATCCAAGTCCCGCTGAGTTACGATAAGGCACGCGTCCCTGCGCTATTGGCAATGCAATTGGTGCTCGGTGCCTATCCCTCGTTGCCAACCTTTGGATATTGGCTGAAAAGTGGTTCGCAATAAAATTGGTCCGAAACGAAAAGCCCTTGGGTCGTAGATTATGACGGCGAGTCGTTATTTTATCCCTTTATCATTATTATTATTGCATTTTTGCTTGTGCATTTGGGGAAAAGTTAGGCGACGCCGAAAATGGCATCCAGGGGAAACGCTTTGACCCCTTTTGCACCTTTTATTGGTGTCTTTAATCGTTAAGATTCGACGTGCTCAGGGGTTGTAATAATCCCATGCAATTCGGTACGGTGCTCGTTAAATTTTAACCTTACGACCCCGTGATAGTAGAGTGGGCAAACGCTGGAATTATCGAATCGGATGGATTGCGAGAAGATAAAAGAGTATTACTTATCCGGCGTGGCCATCGGTTTGTCCCGTTTTGATGGTGCTGAGTGGCTGATTCCCGTTGTCGCATTTCGCATCATTCACTCGACTTACTCGGTTCGTTTTATGGTAATTTCACGTTCAACTTGTCGGTCGGTGAGTTGTTTCTCTTCGTTTATCTATTGACAGAGCGAGCGGACACATCTAAATTTAGGTCTAAATTTAGCGTGAAATGTCGTACAATGCTGTATAATAACACGAGTGGCCGCGTGTTGTTCGTCCGCCAGTTGACCATTGGTTATTGAAACAGGTCATCTAGAAAGTTTTCTCAACTTTGTTGACTCGTAATTGCATTTTTCAAACAGAGGAAGGATAGTTGTGATTTGAATTTAAGCTTTTGATGTTGGAGGTATCAGGAATTAGGTTATTGACATTATTTGCATGAAATTGGGTTTCCATTTTTCTCTATGAAAAAAAGAAGAAAGAAAGAAGAAAAAAAATTGGATTTTTTTTTTTTTCTATGCGACAAAAAATTCGGTGATGAAATATTTTTCACATTGTCATGTAGAATATTGATCAAAGCTCTTATTTTCTCCGCGCTTGCGCCAACCACTTGAGAGAGCTTTTCACAAAATTCATCCAAACTTCGGGTCATGCTCGGCTGCCACTGGTTTTAGGAATGAGAATTGATCTACACTTCTGAAATATTGGCAAATAAATATTTGAATAATTTTAATAGCGCGTACGTTTACCGAATCATTTTATAGATAAAATAAACGTGACATTTAAACTCGAATTCATTTTTTTAGTCTGTTTAAGGGCCAGATTTCACATAAAATAACCACGTAATTAATTTAAAATATGTGAAATCTGCCGCCTTACAGACGAAAAAATTTCGAGTTAAAATGTCAGATTTATTTATATCTTTTACTTGGAATTTTGAACAGTTTATAGAGTTTGGAAAAAGAGTATAAAAATATCTGTTTCTTTTCCAATTGACGAATGTCAGGTGAAATGTCACACACGGTTTGAAAAGTAAAATTGTTACCCGGAAGTTGAGTATGTTTGCCTTAGGAGTGTTATAAATGGGATTAACAAGGCTTGAGCTTTCTAATTCAAGAGAGGGAACTAAACTCGATTTGAGAATCGGGGACCTGAATTTCAATGTGTCCACGACATATGGAAGGACCCTGTGGGAATTCCGTGCTGACCAGCCCTGGGTGTGGGTGTGGAGGACTGAAACTTTCCATCCCCTTCCTTCTCTGGCACTCTTTTCTCTTTTTTTTTTTTTTTTTTTTTATTTTTTATTATTCCTTCTCTCTCGGAATGAAATTGAAATGGTTGCGTGACCAACGTGGCGTGGCGCGCCTAACATTTGTCTTCGTCCATAGTCTGACCAGATTACTTTCCTCAAGTTGCCACGAATAGAAAATTAAATTCATCATTGGCAGATGGCGCCAACACCCCTCTCTCTGTTCTCAGGGGAATGCTGCAACCACATTTAGATCGATATGCTATTGGACACTTGCATTCGGATGAATAGTCCGAGTGTTGCTGGGCCTGCATAGCAATAGCGTTTCGGCAACATTCCTCAGGCCTTGTTGCCAAGCTCTTGTCAAGATGTAACCATTTGTCTTACAAAAGCACTAGTTTCTTTCAAACTCGCTCCTATTTATTTATTTCCAGTATTTATATTGCTTTTCAACTTAGTTTATAATACTCGGAGCTTTATTCAACCTGTTTGTATTAATGCTATTTTTTTTTCTCTTTATTTTTTCTTTAGGTAAGTTTCCATTTGGTTTTCTTTTCTCTCGAGTTTGGCAGAAAACACATACTTTCGCCCTAAAGAGATGGAAAGGTTTGTGGAATGATTAAAAGAAAAGTTTCAAGGTTTACTGAAACCTTGGGCAATATTGATTTTAGTATGAAAAGCGTGTTTTTTCATAGTAAATACGTTCAATAATTTGATGCAGAATTTTGTGCTGCGTACATTTCTGTTGATATAGCCCTTATATATTTAATAAGTAGTATATTTACATTAGAATACGAGTTTTAGAGCTATGCGCTTTTCACATAAAAATAGAAATTGGTAAGACAGTCTTATTTGCAGATTTGTTTAAACGAAGTTGTCATTAATAAACACTTTATACAGTTTTATTCGTTTAATTTTTAGGGAAAGTTTAGAATATCGTTGTAGTGGTTTGCTTTGTCATGTCTGAATGCTGCGTTTGAATAAGTACACCATATTGCAGTTTGAATCAGTTGCAATGTCAAGAATGGAATGTATTGTTTGATGATTCTTTTTAGAGACATTCCATGTAGCGAACAACTCTGTGTGGCAAGTTTCTCACTAGGGAATTGCGCAAGTGACTCACAAAATAAGAGTGTTGTATCTGTCGAAAAAGATTTGTTTTTATTTGTGTGGAATAACATCATTTATGTTTTATTTTTAGAATGAATTTGTTTAGATATTTACTAATATAATGGGGATTGCATTAACAGATTACATTAGGTGTGTTCAAATTGGTTTTGCAAATTTTGCTTAAATGTTTTAATTGGATTAATATCAGTTCAGGTTATGACGTTTTTTTTTTAAGTCATGCAGTATTTTACTTAAGTGAGCTCGTTTACCTTGGTTAACTTTAGGCAAGAAGTTGGCTCACTTAATTTCCTTAATTTATATTTAGCCAAAATGGTGCGATTTGCGCATGCTCTCTTGAACAGTTGCGCACAAGCACCAACTTTAAGTATGTGTTTAATCAATTTCAACGCACCTATTGCATGTGTAGGGTTTAGGTTAAAATAAATATCCATTAGAAATAGTATTTATAACTCCAGCAAATAAAAAAGGATATTGTAGGGAAACTCCTTTGTTTTCCTGTTGCCAAACCCACTAATGGGGTCTGATACCTAGTTTAGTGTTTACTTAATCTCACCTTAGCAAACTCGGCCAAAGTGCTGTTAAACACCGCACACGGCCCAATTAAATCACACACACTTCATGGTCGTGGATAATCAAGATTTAGAAATAGGGCGTTGGCAAACAGTGCGACTGGTGTGAACTTATAAACTAGCAATATTCCTTTTCTTATCAATGTGTAATTTTAAACTTTTTGTTGTACCTGTTTGAACATATCAACAAAAGAGTTGTATAGTAGATCTACTGTGTGTGCACCACGTGGCTCACCACTTAGAGACAGCTCAAGGTCATTACAGATATGTTAAGACATTCATCCAGTGGTCGGCATGGCTGTAGTGGTTGTGTGGGATCTGTCCTTTGTTTTTGATATTTTAATGATATTGTTACATTATGCTTATACAGGTTTTTCAACGACGTATAATGTCTTTATTAAATTAAATTTCAGCAAAACTAACATTGTGCTCGATTTTTAATAGATCGTCAGATTTTTTTAAGTTTCTTTTAAGCATATTTATGTTTCAACCAGTTACCAGTATCGAAAACATTAACTTAATTTAACAATAACAAGCATAATGCATTCAGTTTGGTCAGTGTGTATAACACGACTTTCCACTTAGTTTGTTATCGTTCCGGAGCTGAGCCTAGACCCAGGGGCCAGATTTATTAAACAATCGTTAGTCGGTTGGATTTAATTGTCAATTTACGATGAATGTTGGATCATTACTTTCAGTCTTATTCACGAAAAAAAAGAAGATTTCAATGGGTTGTACCAAGATACAGTAATGATTCACAGATTATTGTTAAATTAATGAGTTTTCGGGATTTTGCTTTCCAGAGTGTTGTGCCCTAATAAATTATTCAATTGAAAAAAAAAAAAAAAATATTACTACAAATTCATTGCAAATTTGTCGAGTTGTTAGTAAAAACTCAAAAAATTATTAAGACGCGTTTATTAATATCTAATAAAATGCGAAAAATTATTGGTTTGGTTTTACTCTGAAATTTGATGTCAACACGGTGTAATATTTGTTGTAATCAGATTATCAAACGATCTAGTCGTGGAAGTTAGGAAGGAAAAAAATGAAGTGAAAGTAGACTCTAAAACTGATGCTTAGGCGAATCGAGTGGAGTTTTAAGTAAAGAAGAATGTTTTATTGTGCGTAGGGTGTGACGATGGAAAAGGCAGTTTGGTTGCGTGACTCTTACAGATGTCATTGGGAGAAGAGGGAAGAGAGAAAAATTTGCATTTATATGGAGTGAGTTGCCCTAGTCCCATCTCTCGTGCTCGTCTTATCATGTAGCTTGGGATTCTCTTCACGAAATGGTCTTTTTCACAGCTGGTTACAAGTAATTGCATTCGCATCAGGATATCATCCTATTATCCAGCGTGTGTGCCAAGTCTTGCCTTCTTTAAACAGATTTCACATTTTAATTGACTTAATTCGCGCGGCTTTATGAGCTGGCCGTTTAATCAGCAGCTACTTCTCTTCTCCCACTTCCTCTATTTGGACAATGGCTGCTGCTTGCCCGAAATTTCTACTTCGGCTCAGTCTGATGAGCAACCTTAAAGCTGACAATGAGGTGCACAAATGGCTGTTGAGAAACTTTGGGATTTCATTTTAGATGTAGACTATTGTGACGACTTGACTACACTCCAGAGGATTTTTTAAAAGAACTTTTACTACCATTTTTGTTTAATCATGTTCTAATTTGAATAACATGCTCAAATTCTTAAATCCGTTTAAGTGGAATGTAAATACGTGACAAAATAACTTGAAAATTTGTTCGTGTAGTGCTACTGTAGTTGATTTTCATACTGCAAAGCAATTATCCTCTAGCTACAATGCAATGTTATGAATTTTTGAAACTATGGATGTTATTGCACACAAAGTTAACAATTTATGTTGCCAGTTGATTATTGCGTTAAATCCGATGTAACTTATGATTAATGATAAATGTTTGTTAGAAATAAAATCTTTTTATTTTTTAGATATGAAATAACAGTTCAGGTCAAATGTCATATAGTGGTCGTTCTGATGATGGCTAAATTGAATAAGTTGTGCAAAGAGGACCTGATTTCCCACATGAGTTCGCCATAGGGTGAATTTTTTTCTATTTTGTTACGCAGCCCCACACATGACTTAATCTTCTTCTTCTATTATGCGCTATGCAATTTCTCTGTATTTGTGTACACGCAGAGACGAAATGAAAGGCCCAGGTAATCTTGGTGCAGATACGTTGTGGTCGTCTTACTGCATAAAGGAGAAGTTAAGAAATTGTAAGAGATTTCACTTTCAAATTTTGCGCAAATTGAAAGTAAAGAAGCGCGGAAGAAGAGAAGGGAAATAGTAAGAAAGTGAAAAAAAAGAAGAGAAATTCGGTTGTGTAATTTTGTTAGCAACGGTCTTCAATGAATTTGATTTGGATTGTGTCTCTACGACTTCTTTTATCTTGGCTGATGGCAGGCTTCCCGGGGAGGCTGATGCAATCCCGTTTTCCCCATGGATGGTGTAATTAGAGACAATGTCGCTTTCCTTCACTCTTCACACATCGAGCTTCCGTTGCGCGAGCTCATTGAAGATATTCTAGAGTGAATTAGACACTGTAATTTGTCAAGAGACTTTGAGTGTATGACGTGTAAGAAGGAGTTTGATTGGTCAAGAAGAAGGCCACAAAAGAACCAGCACAATAAGTGTAATTGCTACTGGAAATGGACAGAAAGGAAACATCAAAGACAGCGACAAAAAAGATTCGGAACTCAGTAAAGAATCCCCCTTTTTTTTTCTACTTTTTTCTTTTTTTTTTCTTTTTCCTTTTATGTGATTTGATGTCAACTTCTGTGTGATATAAATTGAAGGGAATTTGCAAAGCTGACTCGAATTAAAAGCAATAGAAGGAAAAAAAGTGAAAAGTAATGACAGGTAAATCAATTTATCCACGATTGAAACTTGTGAATTGTTAAGGAAATGGTGAATAGAAAGTTGATTGAAAACTACTTCTTTTCCTAATGTCCTAATTGATTTTTTTGTGCTGTCACTGGAGGTTGGAAACCCTTTGAAAGAAAGCATCTTCGCTTCCATATCCCAATTAATGTTTGGGAAGACAGAAAAGCTCCAGTTGGCACGTTTTGCCCATTAGCTGATGTGAGTGTGTATGGAGAGGAAGAACCAATTGCAGTCCATTATATGAGACGCTTGTCATAGAAAACCCTCCTCCATCTCTCCTTTCCCTCTTCCTCTGTCGCCTCTCCTCTTGCAACCGGGAGACTTCTGTGACAGGCGTCACCTTCTTCTAACTTAGTGCGTTACTGCAATTAAGCAACTGCTGAGAAACAGACCTAAAGTGTTTGGGGATCTCAAGTTTTAATTTCTTCGTCATCGTGTAATTAGCAGGAAGTTTTGCCTCTGTGAAGCTAACGGTAATTCCTTTGCAGAAAATTTTACAGAGGGTTGATATAGAGGATAGATTAGAAGGCAAAGGTGAAGGAAGGGGCCACTTTTGAAGACGTTCAGGTTGAGCTCAGGAAGCAGTAAAAAGGTCGTGTCGAGCTGGAATGAGAGTGGGGCTTCTTCTCTCTTTCAGCTCGCCAAAGCGAATCTTTAATTAATGCGGAAAAGTATTGAGCTGTGCATGTCTTGCACTCCTTAATTCTCATTAGGAGCAACCTATCAAGTCGAGGACAGTTGTCCACCATATCAGCTTGTCTACAATCTATGTGAAGCTACAACGGTTAAAGGGTACTGTAATTAGAGCGGATTCTTGTAATGTTGACTTTGCTGCACGGCTATTCCAATAAATCTAAACAAGAATCGAAATTAGTTTCAATGGATTTCTTCGAGACGCGAATGATCTTTATGTCTGAATCTACGTCTGAAAGTTGAAACAATTTCTGGGGAAAACGTGTTTGGAAGCAAGTTTAAGTGGTTTAAGGATTTAACGGTGCAAACATTTATTCAAGTAAAATGTCACGGGAAAGATTTTTTTTTTTTAAATTGATGTGTCAGCTGTGTCTGAGTGTGTCTCAGCTAAATTTAGATCATTTAGATTTATTGTGCAAAAAGCGAGAAAAGCAAAAATATTTGTATTTTTTGAAATATTTATTGAACGATCCATATGGTTCAAGAATACATCGCAATTATATTTCAATGTATTAAGTTTGATAATACACTTGAGTATTTTGTAATACATTTTTGCATGCTTAAAGTTTGCAAGTTATACTACATTTCGCAAGAAGTATTATGAAATGCATTTCGCAATATTATTATTTGTGAAATATAAATGCATTGTCAAAATACGTTTTATATGCATTATTTAATATACTTGAACTCTGCGAAATGCTATACATTTTGGAATACATTAGTTGGGCAAGTCTAAAACTATTTTGTAAAATATTTTTTAATCATTTGTGGTACTAATTTAGTACTTTAATACACAGCAGTGGACATTTAAACAGCAGAACATATTTGTCTGCAACTTTGCAACACTTTTTGGGTGTGATAATGAACAAGTACACTAAATTTTTTGATGTTAACAGTCGAAACGGTTGTGCAAACAAATGTAAAAGCACTTAGTCTACACACGCTTCATGCCATTATTTGATAACCACTAGTTAAATGTTTGTACAAGGTTGCAATTGCAGCAACGCAAGCTTTTAGATTGGTCGGTTTGCTCGAGATGCATCAATTCGGAGCATTTGGATGCTATGCAGTAACGAGTGGAGTAGAGGGCAGAGGCTGAAACCTATGGCAATGTTTTGCGAATAATTGCTGCGTGCTGAGCTCGCAAACATTTCGTTGGTGTTGCTTTTGGCTGGCGAGTAAATCACATGCATGGCTGGGCCATTATGCAAAGTTCTAAGCCAGTGGCCGCTGATGCATTTTGAGGAAACGCGGCTTCGTACATGGCTTTGGAGTTGGCGGCTACCACTCGTGAACGAGAGCAGGCTCAGTAATTGGTTCTTCTGCTCAGCAGCCCAGAAGTTGACGGATGTTGATCTCTTTAGCAAGTAGTTCATAGATGTTGACGCGATAGCAACAGACTTGCGGCCAAGTGCAGACCCGAGTGGTTTATCTCCAACTTCCGCTTAGAGGCAGAGAAATCGAGTCTTTTGTAATTTTATCTGATGCTAAGAACAACAAACTGTCGGGGCAGCTTCATTAATGATTACAAATTGCCTAGCTGTGGGTTTTTCTCCAGACAACTTTAGGTTGTGCTAAAAGGTGTAAGAGGACCAGAAGATGTGGGTTGTACGGTCGAGTTTGCTCTAAGGTTTGACGGGCATCACTGGACGATCGGTGATGTTGGAGTTTGTCGTGCCCGAGGCTTGTAATCAGAATTCAGTCTTGTGTAAGCACAAAGTAGAGCAACGGCGAGGAAAATAACTCTTGGGATGAAAGTAGTGCTGTCGTGTTGGAGATTGGACTTGTCTCCTCCTTAGATGCACGTCTCCATAATCCGCCATCGCTGCACAGATGGTGTCTATTCGCATCAGAAATCCGCAAGAAAACTCGCTAGGCATATACGACGGCACAACAAGCGCCGTGTGCGACGTGTACCTGAAATTGAATGAACCCTTCAGCTTGGAAATCGGAAGAGCTAACGATTTTTATAAGGCCCAAGCCCGACGCACTCCTTCCTTTTTAAAATGTAATTTTGCTTTAAAAGATGTGGTCTTTACCATACATTTTTAATCTGTTACTTTTATCTTTTATCTTTTACAGCGGTTAAAAGTTTTAAAGGGAAAACCAGAATAAAACATAATGTAACAAGGCAGCATGTCAATTGCACATCAATGAATATCCAATCAAATAAACTGCATTTGGGGATCAAGCAGAGTGAGAAAATGTGTTTGGACAGCTAGTATAAATTAGAAACTGATAACAAAATCATTAAACAAAAACTTCCCAGTGTGTATTGCACATAAGTAGTGGACTTCTCTGCAATGTTCAAGCTGTGGGCTTTTCTGCAACGTTTAAGCTGTGGGCTTTCTTGTAACGTTACTATTGGGTAATGTTTTTGGATTTGGTGTTTTGGACACTAAGTCATTTGACCTTTTACGTAATTAATTATTTATTTAGTGTCTTATAAAAAATAAAAAAATTTATTTAAGGGTGCACGGTCTATTTTTCTCCATAACCGACTGTGTGATGATGACCAGTTAGGTCGAAGGGCCTCGCTATTTAATAAATTTTGAAGGGAAAAAAAGGTTTTTATTTTCATGTTGCAATAAGCACTTAATTTCATTTTAAAGTGGAAGTTTTAAAGGGGAGATGCAAACGTCGTTTGTTCTTATTCAGCGATTACAGTGTTGTGAAGAAAAAAATTATTATTAAATAAAAGAAAGTAGACTTGAATCTGTGGTTGGTTTGCTGAGGAATTTTTTTATTACTTTTTTTTTTAGTTAGAAGTTTTTTCCCTCTAGGGGACGTGAGTATTGCTGTTAAATGAAGAATCTTTATATGACTTTTCCCAACAGCTAAAGCTGCAGTAATCCTCTTCCTGAGTTACCTGCATTAAAATTCTGTAATTATTGTGTACGTTTGCTGTGTGAGAAGAAGCTGATTTCAGTTTTCAAACACGTCGAGCTTTTTTGCGCTTAATTAAACTGTTTAATTATATAGTAAAACAAATAAAAGCTATCGAGTTTGACGGCTAACATGTGCAACACGCACTGTGTGCTGATAACCGCTTAAAATGGCCGCAACCCTTTAAATAGCTGCAATGCTTATGCGTGTATTATTACGTAAATGGAGAATTGGGCGCAGTGGTTTTGTAGTTAAACGAATTTTGTGAATGAAAAGTCTTAAAAAATGGGTGGTATAAAGATGGATTCTGCACACAGCTGCTGCCATGCTTGGTAGCACTAGTCACGTCTCGACAGTTTCAACCAGCAATTCGCACCCAAGCACAACGATCAGAAATATTTTTTTCTACACTGGGATAAATTGTGTTACATACACAAAATAAAATTCAGGTGTTGACTTTTTTAAAGAAATTTTTAAACGAAATTGTTTTGGGATCAATAATTGCACAACTAAAGAAAAATTGTTGTTTTTTTTTTTTCTTTTTTTTTTTAATGTTTTGCATGTAAAAGCTGAAAGCCATTTTTGCATGAGCTTGGTGTCATGTAGCTCTGTGCGTGATGAATAGGAGTTAGCCTGCATTTGCATATCAATTTAGGACACAAAAATTAACACCATAAATTTCAAAGTTTTTGAAGCACGTGTTCCATGCTCATGACATTCAACAACACTGTTGTTAGTGATAAATTTCAGTATTGTGTAAATTTGATATGTAGATGTCAACTTTTTTTTTAATTTTAATTAATTTCTTTCGGGGCGCAATCTCGTTTCCTTTTTCCCTTTTTTCCGTTTGAACTTTGAAAATGTAATACATTTTTTTTTACTTAAGAAAAGCGAGAAAAATAGGCTTTTGCTATTGCAAGAATCAACTGGTTTTTGTCTGAAATGATTTGATGAAGCTACAAAAGACGAGTGAAGAAAATAAAAGGCGGATTTTTATTCGGTGCTGAGTACAAAGAGCAACGTCAGGTCGAGAGGAAACTCGACGAGAATTGTGTTTTTAATGCGGCTTTAGTAACTCCATCTTTTTCTAAACTCGGAACTTTTAATTGGAAAACCACTTGAAAAGAGCACGACGGAAATGAATGTTTACCAAAAGTTAAGGACTACAAGCGCAGGGAATAAATGAAATGAAAAAGAACACTGGAAAAAGTGCAGCACACAATGTGATCGGCTTGTGCACTCTTTAGAACCGTGCCCCAATACTTGGAATTCCTTAAATTTTATCTCTGCTACCAATTTTCTTGGAGGATAGTTCTGTGACGGATTTCCTATTTCACTCGCTACTATTGGAAACTTAATTCCTGTTGAGGAGAAACTTAGTGTCTTTGGATATATTCTTCTCCTTTTTTTTTTAACCTAACCCTTCTCCCACCCAGATGCACACAAAGGACTTGGTGCTATGCAAATTGGACATTTATAGGGTGCTACATCTCCTTCAAGAGTTGCTTGCTTTTCTCCATCGTCGAAGTCAGTGCACTCTTGGTCGGAGTTGAGAAATCCTTACTGCAACTTTGCTTTTTGATGCGTCGTGCGCGTGTTAAGCCCCTTTGGCATCACCCTTTGGAGCCGAGATGAGACACAATCCAATCATCCAAAACCGAGTATTTTCTTCATCTTTTGTTTTTTTTTTCTTTTCTCCATCTTCGTTCTTTATTATTCCGAGTTAGAAAAGAAGCTTAGAGTTCATGTTATAATGGATGCTGCTGGAGATGAAAGACGCAAGTTTTAATTAACGAGCCGATATGAAGTCGAGTTGTGCGCAATTAACTGTAGAAAAGGGGTAGGGGGTTTGATGTAAAATTATTTTCAACTTTGTATCTCTCTTTCTCTCTTTCTGTTTCTCTGTAAAACCACTTTGAGTTAATTTGCAGCGGTTTCTCAACAAACAGCAGACAATTAGCAATGAATTCTCTCGATATTGCGAGTGAGTGTTGTTGTTTAGGTGAGAGATGTGGACACCGTATTCAGTTGTGGTTTGACTTGTTTTCGACGTCGCCAGTGTTGCAATCGATTCTAAAAGTGGACCTTGTAGCTTATTGGCATTCCGTTTGCAAGCGGTCCAAGCAAGGATTGGGACCACGTGTGTGTTTTCTAAGCCCTCATTCGTAGCTTATGCGAGAATCGTGGCTGGAATGATCTCCAAAAAAACTTGCCCTCGGTTTTATTTTCATTTTAAACAACAACAACAACTTAATTTTAATACTGTCTTGACTTAGCGGTGTTGTTGTTTGTTGAACATTTATTTAAAACTAAAAGTCTGTTTATTTTATATATATACAATTTAGTTTTTTTTTTTTTTTTTTTTTTTTTTTTTTTTTTTTTTTTTTTTTTTTTTTTTTTTTTTCGTTTCTTTATTTACATTGAAATCGGATGTTTGCTGAATGAATCGTTTTGATATTATTACTTGAGATAATAGTCGATCTATTTTTTAATATGAGAAAATTTGTTGATGATTTGAGTTGTGTTTTTTTGGTTTCTACTATTTCTACTATTTCTACTATTTCTACTATTTCTACTATTTCGCTCGTTAGTATTTGTAAAATTCTTGAATTATTCTTTAATTATGCCTCGCAGGGACGTAATAGGTAATCATCATCATCGCGGCACGACGGCTGCTGAAATCAAACAGTGAGTTTGTTTATGTTTTCTTAGCGCTTCCTCCGGGGATCAGGATTTGATGAATTTACTCGCAGGGCTGCGGAGTTCCTTCCTCTTTCTGTTAATTTGAATGTTATAAGGAAATATCATTCATTTTGTATAAGTTTTTGAGCAGGATTGAGTTATCTTCAATTAAAGATAAAGAGTGTTTGCTTTTGAATGTCGAAACTAAAAGTGTTGTTGTTTGGAAGACTCGAGTAGATTGTAGAAAACAGTAATTACTGAATTGGCAACTGGCTACTGATTTTCAACAACTTTTTGAGCTCGATAACAGTTGCTGAGCTGTCTAATGAGTATTTGAAAAACAGTTTATCAGTCAAGCACTCGAAATGAGCAATTAATGCCGAGTTTCGTCTACATGTATTACTACGTTCTACATTTATTACATCGGTGTCAATACAACAAAATGAGAAAAATTGAAAACTTTTTATAGTTTTAGTTAATTAATGTAAAAGTTTGCAGGCGCTAATAGATAAGTAGTTTAAATAATGTAAATAGAAGTGTAGGTAGGTGCCAACAGAGTTTGTTTACTCTTACATCTAGTCCAGATAGCGTAATAAAAAAATTAATTAAAAGTCTAGAATAATAAGAAATGGAGCAGGTGTGCCGGAAAACAAAATCATTCGAGACAAGATTGTTTGTAAGTCGTCATCAAAAAGATTATTTTATATATTGATGATTGGCCTTTCGAACTGCGTGATAATAAGTCACATTATGACTAACTTTTTGCACCGAATAGATAAAAATTTGGTATATCGTATAAAAGATGAGTAAATTGTGTCAGTTCGATTGTTTCGATTTACGGGATTCGCACAATGCCGGTGCCGACGTGAGTTTCGTTTACATTTTATTCAATTTTTATTCATTTACGCATTTTCTCATTGTTTTATTTTATTTCTTCTTAAGGAAAACCATCGATTGTACGCCGAGTTCGTATTCGGGATCGCCCGGAACGTGTAAAGAATGAATTTCTCGTTTAGAAAGCGGTTGATTAATTTATCTTTGACATTCGTTTTCGTGCAGACCGCAAAATGAGCGCCAGCAGCCTTTTGTTGCCAGCGCCGCAATATTCAACATTTCCTCGTTCCACCGCCAGAGTAAGTTGGGCGCATATTTTCGCTGCGAAGATGGCGGAGACCGGTGTATCGTCGACGGAGCGCAGTTGGTCCAACAACAAAGATGATTACGAATTGAAGGAAGTTATCGGTGAGATTTAAGCGTTCATTTTTTAATTCAACATGTTGCGAGCTGCACGAGCTGCTGTAGAAGTTGTCAATGCGTGGCAAAGCGAGCGAGCGGAAGCAAACCATGCCGTGTTGAGCATGAGTCGACTCGGCGCCTCAAACACGTCAAATTAATCAAATTACTCGACGCTGATTCACTGATTAAAATCAACGCCGATACAATTTACTATTTTCCAGCAACCCACAAACGCACCAAAGTCCAATTACACATTTTTCTTAATGAAATTTTTGATTTTATTGATGATTCTGTTGATTTTTTTGATGATTTTGATTTTTTTTTTTGATGTTTTTTTTTTTTTGATTTTTGATTTTTTTTTGTTGATTTTTTTTGGGTGCAATTTCCGATGGTTTTCGTTTCTACGAAAAAGGAATTTGTTTTGCATTTGCTGATGTGTCATTGGCTGGTTTTTTAACAGCATATACCACCTGTTTCTTAAGTTTTATGGGTGGAATAAGGAACTGGAATTAATTGATCGAAAAGAAAGACAAAAAAAAAATCGAAAATAGAAATTTTTCTAAAAATAATTTTTATTTTTATTTTTATTTTTTTGTGAATTTGGTAGCAGTTTGTGGCAGGTAAAAAAAAAATAATTTGGCAGTTTGCCCTTTTTAAAGAAATTGACAGGAATAGTTGATACCTTTGACTGATGAAATGCAGGGGGTTTCGGTTTGCACTTGCCACGTGACCTTTGCGGATAAAATATTTGACAAATGAAAATCTCGATTTTGTTTATGTTTTTTGTTTTTTTGCCGATAATTTGGAATTAAAATTGAGAAAAAAAAGTTGTTCGGAGTTGTTTCGGATGATTTATTTCATCTAATTATCTCCTAAGGCTGAGTTTTGCATGTTGACAAGCTAAATGGAGGAGAGTGTGCAAAAAGTTAATTATATATTTTTCTACGGATGGATATAAAATTATAAATTGGTGACTGTTTAATTTGAATATTTGGATGTTTGTTACAGGTGTTGGCGCTACTGCTGTCGTTCACGCGGCCATCTGTAAACCACGTCAAGAGAAATGTGCCATCAAAAGAATCAATTTGGAGAAATGGAACACGAGTATGGAGGAATTATTGGTAGGAAAAAACGAGTGACGTTATTGGGGTCCGCGAGAATTTTTTTTTTTTTTTTGATAAAAATTCAATACGATATTTTGTATTGTTTGTTTTATTTATTTATATTTTTTTTTTTAAGTTTAAAGCTGTAAAACTTAATGGGATTTGTTAGCAATAAAAAGGCGCTCTTTGATATGCTAATTGGGGATTGCGTAACATTTTTTTTTTTTTTTGGGATTTTTTTGTTGTTTGGGTGATCAAAACTTGTGGAAAATGAAAAGTTAAAATAAAATTTATTTTTATTTTATTTTATGCATATATTAAAATTCCAAACGTTTTTTCAGAAGGAAATTCAAGCGATGAGTTCCTGTCATCACGAAAACGTGGTGTCGTACTACACATCCTTTGTGGTGAAGGAGGAGCTTTGGTTAGTCATCAAGTTATTGGCCGGAGGTAAAAGAAATTTTTTTTTTTTTTAAATTTTAAAATTTTTAATTTTAAAAATTGATTTATTTGAAGGCTCCTTGTTGGATGTGATCAAACACAAGATGAAGATGGTGGACTGCCGGCACGGGGTGTTTGACGAGATTACCATCGGCACCGTTTTAAAAGAAGTGCTCAAAGGACTCGAATATTTTCATAATAATGGACAAATACACAGAGATATCAAAGCGGGCAACATTCTTCTAGGCGAAGACGGGACCGTGCAAATTGCCGATTTTGGCGTCAGTTCGTGGCTCGCGACCGGTGGCGATTTGTCGAGGCAAAAATCACGTCATACGTTTGTCGGCACCCCTTGTTGGATGGCTCCCGAAGTCATGGAACAGGTCGAATCAATCAATCAATCAATTAATTTGTTTTTAATCGATCTGATCGTTGTTTCGACTCGAGCAGGTGACGGGATACGATTTTAAGGCCGATATATGGAGCTTCGGAATACTCGCGATCGAATTAGCTTCTGGAACGGCTCCTTATCACAAATACCCTCCAATGAAAGTGAGAATTTAATTATTATTATTATTATTATTATTATTATTATTATTACTATTTTTAAATTAAAATTATTTTATTTTATTTTTTTAAGGTTTTAATGCTGACGTTACAAAACGATCCGCCCACGTTAGATTCCGGCGCCGAAGAGAAGGATCAATATAAACAATACGGGAAAACCGTTAGGAAAATGATATCCGAATGCTTGCAAAAGGATCCGAGTAAAAGACCGACCGCGACCGAATTGCTGCGACATAGTTTTTTCAAAAAAGCCAAGGATAAAGCATATCTGTACAAAACATTAGTTTTAAATGGACCTAGCCTAGAAACGAGAGTGCAAAAAGTAATAAAATCGATTAAAATCGATTAAAATCGACCAAAATCGACCAAAATCGACCAACTTTGACCAAATTTTTCATTTGAAAGGTTAAGACGCAGAAACGACAACCCGGAACGAGCGGTCGGTTGCATCGAACCGAAACCGGCGATTGGATTTGGTCGTCCGACGAAGAAAGCGATGACGTAATACCGCATCTCTAATCGCTAATTTATTTAGCGAATTTAAAATTTATTTTATTTTTAAACTCTAAGGCTGATTCTCTTCCACCGAGGGCACCGGACCAAGCGAAATCAAATTCTGTAATTGAACTTTATTTATTTGATTTTTGATTTAGTGCTTTTGATTTATTTTGATTTATTTTGATTTATTTTGATTTATTTTGATTTATTTTGTTGATTTTGTGATTTTTGATTTGCCGGCGGATGTTCGCTTCGTTGTATTATGATTTATTTTTTATTTAAAATGTAATCACCGTTGACAGACGTCGCAAGGCAGTTCGACGCCGCAATCCTCGGGCCAGGCTTCTCCATTGATGCCTCAAAAGCAATCGACGCAGACTGGCGCCGGTAACCCCTCACCTGTTAGCCATCATCATCCCGTCCAAGCCCAAGTCCCACCTCCGTTCACCCAAACTCAGGTAGAGCCAGTAGTTCCTCTCACACCTCCATCCGACTCGTCCCCAACCTCGTCCACTTCCTCGCTCCCTCAACAACTAAGCCTCGACGGCCCGCTCCCGCTGTCGATGCAGGTAACGAAATAACGATACACTTGACGGACTGCGTGCCTGCGTGCCTGCCTGCGTGCCTGCCTTCCTTGTCCAGTAGAGCTCCGACTAGACTAGAGCAAAGCAAAGTGTGGGCAAATGTAGTTTAGGTTTGCAAATCCTTTCCCTTTTGATTGTCTTTTTTCTTTTTATACGACCGCTGGGATGATGCGATGTTGTTGTTGCGTTTTTGTGCTTTTCTTGTAGATTTTTGCTCATTTGTTTGCCTTTTTATTCTTTTTTTTTTTTGTGTTTTTTTGTTTGAATTTTAATCGGTTTGATTTATTTATTTTTTTAAATTTTGGAAATTGTTTTTGATTTTTAAAAGTTTTTTTTTTTTTTTTTTTTTTCTGTAGCCGGCTCATGCGGTTGCGACTGCGACTGCGACTGCGGCTACACCCGTTAAACAACAAGAGGTCGTTTCAATTAATCTCGTTTTACGAATACGGTGAGATGAGTTTTTAATTTTACAACGGTTTAAGATATAATATTTTTGTTTTGTTGTTTATAGAAACAGTAGACGGGAACTGAACGATATTAGGTTTGAATTTGCTCCGGGAAAAGGTGATGAATTGAATTTATATTAATTAAATTTAAATTTAATTAAATTTTTTAACAATAAATAGATAGCGCGGACGGCGTTGCGTCTGAATTAGTCGGGGCTGGCTTAGTTGACGGCAAAGACGTGATAGTGGTAGCTGCAAATCTTCAGAAACTCATCGATCACCCGACAGTGAACAAGAGCGTCGTTTTCGCTCTGGTGAGTAGATTGAAGTTGGGGATGATGCAGGCGCTAGCTTATTTACTTATTATTTTTTTTAGCATTCCGGTTACTTACCCCACGAGCTGCCTGATGATAAAACGCTTATTGGTTTTGCTCAGTTGTCCATCGTTGAATGATGAACGAAGAATAGAGTGCAATTGAAACTGAAACTGAAACGGAAACGGTGCAATGAACGCGTATTGATGGTGATGGCAACTTGAACTTGTTTACCGCGCCTGAAAACACGAGGATTCTTAATCTAATTCGTACAGTGCAAATAAGTTGGACCCTGAGTAAAGTGTTTATTTGTTGTCAACGTGACAGACACGAATCCATCCGCCAAGTCGTGATCATGAGTAATTGTAATTTTTTTTTATAGATTAGATTAAAATTACTGAGATGATTTGTTAGATGGCTTGTATTTCTTTTTGTGCATTTCATTAAACTTGCAATATTTTCTTTCTTTTTACATCGCGGGAATAAATTGACAATTCAAAACAAGTGACAGTTCCCATTTGTGTCTTTTCTTTTTCTCGTTGAGAAATATTTGCGTGCAGTCGGTGAAAATAATTCGAGGTAAACGAAGCATTTTAATACTAGAATTAATAATTTCTAACTTTTAAACTGCTTTTGACATAAAATAAACGCGATTAACATTTGAAATTTTTAACTTTCGATTTATTTCACGATTGGTTTCGTATATTTTTAATCAATATTTGTTTTTAATTTTTTAACGGGACTTTGGTGAGGCGTATTTTCAATACTTTCATCGAGTTCTAGCAAGAGGAAATCATCGAGCACTCGTTGATCACGTGGATTCACCATCATCGTATCGGCGTCACGGAAATTGTCTTTACTAAGACCAACTTTGCTCAACACTTCTAATTTGTCTTGAATCAACAGCCTAAGTAATACATAACGTACAAATTATAATTCTCGTTTAAAAAAAAATATATATATACATTTACCATAAATAATCATCAGCCGTCTTTTTCGCGACCAAATACTGAACTAACACCGAATTGTCCTGACCGATCCTGTGAACTCTGTCCTCAGCTTGCGTTAAAATCTGAGGAAAAAAAATCAATAATTTAAAACAAATTATGTTTTTCAGTTGGAAATCATTACACCAGGATTCCAATATAATTCGGCAAAAATCACCAACTGCGTGGCAGTAAGCGTAAGCCCCGTATTTGCAGCCGTGATGGACAAAACCGCAGCGCGAACGTCGTCGCTGTGCTGGAATTTATCCGCCATCTTTTTTCTCATCTCGGACGAAGTCGACCCATCAATTCGAATGTATTGACAATTCTGAAAGGTAAATCGAGCGTTATTTTCCCAATCCAACTGTCCAGTCGATTGATAATTACACTTTTTTCAATCGTGGCGCAAATGGCGTCCATCATGTGCCGATGATGCGCAAAACAGAGGAATTTCGTTTCGCATTCGAGTAAATCGCTAATATAATTACTGCAATAAATCGAAGCATTACATCAAAAAACTTGCGAATTGTATTTAATTTTTTTGTTTTTTACCACACAGCTTTCGATTTGGCCAGTGAAGTTTCGTGAAAATAAGTTAAAAGTGCGCCCCGCCTCTCCGCGCCTTTCAGCTTTGAATTGGACAATAAATCCGCATAGCCGCCCATGCTTTTATTCAGAGAAATCTCGGACGGATCGAGTATGACCAAGCGGCGCAACTTGGAAGGCAATTCCTTGATCACGTCCGCTTTCAGTCGCCGTATCATGCAGTCTCTTTTAAGCATCAAAACTAATTCTTCCGTGTTGGATGAACCGCTGAAATCCCAGCCCCAATTCGTCTGCAATGAAAAATTGTTTTTAGAGTAACCGACGGCGCGGTAAACCAGTAACTCGCGTAACCTGTCTACCGTCGCAATATCGAACTCCAAAATCGTGATGAGATGGGAAAATCTTTTTGTTGATTAAATTAATTTGGGAGAACAATTCGCCGGGCCGGGATAACGCGGGGGTCCCCGAGAGTAAAATAACTCGCTCGGAGTTCTAAAAAAGTAAAAAAAAAAAAAAATTGATAAAAATTTAATTAATTAAAAGGAAAATCGTGGAGTCGTCGTCCGTGCCTTTAATAACGCCGTGGCCGCCTTCGTTCTGGCGGACTTGATATTCTTCAACAAATGCGATTCATCCTGCGAAAAAAAATCGATTACATTAATTATAAACCGATTAAATTATTTCATTTTCTTTTGTACCATGATCGCCACACCGAATTTTTTCGTTTCTAGTTCGCTTTTTCTCTTCGCCATCATCTCGTAACTCGTAAGGTACACTTGGAAACGCCCTAAATTGTCTTTGGCCGAATTTAAAACGGTGATAGTTTGTGGATCCACGGACGGCAACCACACTTGAAATGCCTCCAGCCAAGAGTAGCGAATCGAGGACGGCGCGACGATGAGCAGTGGCCAATCGGAGCGATAATAACTCGCGATCGCGAGCGCTTGTATCGTTTTCCCAAGCCCCATGTCGTCGGCAATAAGAACACGACCTGCGCGGCTGATGCCGAATCTGGACAGAAAATATTTTTGATAAATTCATCGATTTCGGGGGTCAAAATGACGCGTACAAAACGCCTTGTCGTTGGAACGTCATCAACGCTTCTCTGATTGTCGGGTCGAGTTTTGACAGTTCGCTATCCGGAATACTTTTCGCCGGTGCCGATTTAAATATCCGTAAAACATTCGGCGGGAGAGGACAGATCAGAACTTCGTTTTTTAATGGAACAAGATTTTCAACTGCAAAAAAATAAAAAATTAGGAAATAATTTTTAATTTTTTTTTTTTTTTTTTTTTTTTGGTTTACTTAGTTGAGTGTGAACTTTCAACTCAAAATTCCAATTTTTTGTTTTGATATCTGTATTTAAAAATAAATGTTAAGTGAAAATTGATTTTAATTTCATTTCAATCATGTACCAAACATTCGAGTTGGAATTGTTTTAAAAATGTCAATTAATTGTTGGTGATAACTGACGATGACAACAAATCGATCGTTCGATATCAGCACGCATTTGCCTATAATTAATTTCTTCGTTTGTGCTTGATTCGAGTTCAATTTTTTGTTTGGAGGATTTTTCGTTTGCACGGGAAAAATATTTGTTTTTGGTTGCTGCTGATGTTGTTGTTGTTTCATTAGCTTCGCGGCGGCAATTTCTGCCCTTTTATGAAGCGCTTTTTGCCTGTTTTCTTCCATTCGCCTTAATTGTTCGGCCGTTAAATCGCCTACACCACTTGCCATAGTACTTTTTGCTTTCGATCGCTAAAATTGTGATCGCACGAGTACTCTCATTCTGTTTACACGCTTCGAGTGCGAGTGTAGCGCCATTTTGTGATAAAGTGTAAACTACTGTGATGTCATAGTTCGTGCGAATGTTTATGTAAAAGAGGACGGGAAATACGTCATAGTTGGTATTGGAACCATTTTAAACGAAAAGATGAAATTAAAGCAGTTGGAATCGTATTTAGGAAATGTTGAAACGTTTCAACAACCGAAAATTTTATTAGAGCAATATCCAACGCGACCGCACATTGCAGCGTGCATGTTGCACACCATGCACACGAGGTACGACGACATCGAGTCCAAAGTTGTTGCAGATTTCGGCTGCGGCTGCGGCGTGTTGAGCATCGGCGCAAATCTTCTTAGCGCTGGGTATGTTTCGTTTTATAAGATACGCGAGTTTAGGAATGAAATAATAATAAATGATTCAATTTGTAGAGCTGTATTCGGCTTGGATATCGACTCGGAAGCGTTGACGATCGCGCGGAGGAACTGCGACCAACTTGAAATTGATAATGTGGATTTAATACAGGCGGATATTAGTGCGCCATTTGATTGGTTGAAATGGAAATTCGATACGATTATAATGAATCCACCGTTTGGTACAAAACATAACAAAGGTGATTTTATTTAATTTAATTTTATTTAATTTTATTTTTATTTAAATAATTTTTTTTTTAAGGAATCGACATGACTTTTTTGCGGTCTGCAGTCAGTTTGGCAGAAACTTCCGTTTATTCGTTGCATAAAACATCAACGAGAAATGTAAAGTGTACCCCAACCCGATCTGGAAATTTCGTACAGGCTAAGATTGCCAAAACCATGAAATCCCAGAAATCTTAGATATCCTGAGAATCTTAGCGATCCACGAAATCATACAAATTGTCCTGGAAATTGTAGCAAAATCAAGCAAAATCTTTAAAGAAATCTGCCTGAAATCCCAAAAATCTTTAAAATTTTAGCAAATATTTGGAGTCTTACAAATCTGAAATCTATGAAATCCTCGAAATTCTCGAAATCTTGAAAATCCATAAATTGATCAAAATCAGCCTGAAATCTTGAGAAATCTTTCTGAAATCTTGAAAAATCCACTTCTGAAATCCTGAATTTTTCAGGATTTCAACAGGATTTCAAAATGTCGTACGCAATTTTTTCGATTGGCTACCCCCTCGCCCCAATCAGAGTTTATTTATTTATTTATTTATTTATTTTTATTTATTTTTTTTTCCCCAGCATATTAAGAAGAAAGCGGACGAGTGGGACATTGAAATGGAAATCGTAGCGCAGCTGAGGTTCGATTTAGAAGCGTCTTACCGATTCCACAAACAAAAAAGCGTCGACATTGAAGTTGATTTTATTCGATTTTCGCACAAAAATAAAAGATGATCTCAAAATGTTGTTTTAGCAAATAATTTAATGTTATAACGAGTAAATATGTACAATTTTATACAAAAAAAAAATATAAATCATCGAAAATAAACGATAGGAAACACTATAAATCCATTAATGTTATTAGAAATACAACTACCCCGATAAAAATAGCGAGAACGTAGTTGAAATGGAAGTGGCTAAAGTAAGATTGTTTTCCACGTGTGGGAGTTATCGGCGTTGGCGGATTGATACCCGGGTCCTGGCTGTCCAAATACGTGATCATCCAAACAAAAACCGTCGTCCCGAAGCCGTATGCCGAAGAAACCACGAGTTTTCGGCACACAAATTGCACTTTTTCGTTTCCTAAATGTCGAAATAAATAATTAATTAATTAATTTCAATATTTTTACAAATTTACGCGAATTACCCATTAAAAATGCCGCGTATAGGAAATAAGTTGCCGCGAATAAAATTAATAGAAAACAGAAAACACGACAAACAGATGAAACTTTGTTGACTGTTTGGGTGGCCACATTCCTTAAAAACTCGTTTCTCGCGTGGTCGGGACTGACATCGTCGAAATCGAATACATTTTTAGTTTTACGCGCTAATGTTGTGCGGGCCATTTCAAGTTTCGAATTAACCCGCAACACGACTCGCGTTAAAACGCACGGGGAGCCGTTCTGCGGCCATCCGTTTCCAACCCTTTCGGGAAATTTATCAAACAATTACTTAGTTTTGTTTTATTTTAAATTTAAATCCGTTTTTAATTAAAAATAAATCATTCTATTTTATTGTAATTAAAATCGCCAGATGTCGGTGTTGTCCGCTCCCCGTTACTCATCTGCCCGTTGTTTGAGTTAACCAATCAGAGCGGCGTGACGTCCTTATTCACGGCCATTGCTCATATTGGTCCGTGTCCTGGTGGGACCGAAATGGGATGAAAGTGATAACAATATTCGGGGCGAGAACATCGACGATCGATCGACAGGATACACAAACGCAATAATCGTTAGTCGAACGAAGAATGACACGACGATGCTTCGGTTTCTAAGCAAACGACGTGGCCGCAGTTCGGGCGTGAAAACCCCGCACTCGCTTTTGAATTCGGCGAAAAGCAACAAGAACTTAGTCCAGTGTAAAGTCATCCTTCTGGATGACTCGGACCTCACCGTAGATGTCACGGTAAGCGAAAAAAAAATAAAAATCGTGACAAATCTAAATCCCAGTTCAGGTTTTTTAAATTATCGTTTTGGGAGTGCATTTGGTGGAGTTTTGTTGTTTTTTTTTTGAAGGAATTTGTCGACGGTTTTAATTGGTGGAAACAATGCGGGCCGGATTTAGGAAGTGATTGACATCCGCTATCACTCGCCATTTGTCTCGCGTCATTTACGGCTATCAGATATCGAGATACCGGTCGAATTGATAAATTATTATTTTTTATTTTTTATTTTTTTCTAATTTTGTGCAGGAAGAATGAAAGAGAAATTGTCCTACTTTCAACTGGTTTTTAATGACCAGTTTTTTGTTGTTACTAAAAATATAATTTTTTTTTTTTTTTTTTAAATAAAAATAAATTTTGGAAAAAATAATAGATTTAATTGTGCGATGATCCGTTTCATTTCCTCTGGTATTTCCAGATGATCGCCATTTTGTTTTTTTTTTTTTTTTTTTTTTTTTTTTTTTTTTTTTTTTTTTTTTTTGGAAAAAGATTTTGAGTTGGCAGATGGAAATTTGAATTTTTCGGGTCGTTCACCTTTGCTTTAGGCTCACTTTGACCTTTTTCCGCGATAAGAAGCGTAGGTGGCTTAAATTAAAACATTTTGAAAAGTAAACCAAAGTTTACCCTAGCGTGGACAAATTAAAACAAATGTCGTTGCTTTTCCATCTAAGAAGGCGTTGTGTTGTTGTCGGATTAAGCGGATTAAAGTTTGGTGACCTTCACTTTTTTGTGCGATCAAACGAATAGTGATTAGCCAGTGAATACAATTGAGTTTTGCCGAGCAATCACAATTAAAAAAATTATTTATTTTAATTTTAATTTTAATTTTAATTTTAATTTTTTTTTTTTTTTTTTTGTTTTAGAAAAAAGCGATGGGAAATGACTTATACGAACAAGTATTTTATTCATTAGATTTGATCGAGAAAGATTATTTTGGTTTACAATACACCGATGCTAATCATGTACACGTAAGTTTTATCAAATTAAATTTTAATTAATTAATTGATTGATTGATTGCTTTTGTAGCATTGGTTGGACCCCACTAAATTAATACGGAAACAGGTTAAAAGTAGGTTATTCTGTAATTAATTTAATTTAATTTAATTATAATTTTATAATTTGTGTGATTTTTTTTTTTTTTTTTTTTTTTTTTTTTTGCAGTTGGGCCGCCATTTACGTTCAGATTAAAAGTGAAATTCTATTCTTCAGAACCAAACAATTTACGTGAAGAGTTAACGAGGTATTATTTGTGTTTCGCACGTTTGGGGGGGCGGTTTGTTTGTGCCGTTGAATAAATGTTGCGGATTAATAACCTTTTTTTAATCTGGAAAACTCGCAGCTGTTCGCACAATTTATCTCCAGACTGCACAAGTGGTGTTTAGCTGTAAAATTTGACGATTTTATAGTTCAACCGTCGAATAATCGTGCGAAATTTTAAAATAATTTAATAATATATATTTTTTTTTTTTTTTTTTTTTTTTTTTTTTTTTTTTTTTAGGTATCAATTTTTTTTGCAACTAAAACAAGATATTTTAGTGGGTCGTTTGGAATGTCCTACCCAAACTGCGATAGAATTATGCGCTTACGTACTCCAATGTTCGTATTTATTATTTTTTAATTTTTGAAATAATTTTTAATTTTAATTTTTTAATTTTGTAGCTGAATTAGGCGATTACGACGAGGAAATCCACACGCCCGAATTCGTGTCGGAATTTCGGTTTATTCCGGAACAGACCGAAGAAATGGAAGAATCTATCTTAGAACAATACAAGCAGTACAGGTAAAAAAAACAATTACAAATAATCGAAAATATTTCGTGGATTTATTTTTTATTTTTGTTTTCAGTGGCCAAACTCCGGCGCAATCGGAATCGAATTACCTCAACAAAGCCAAGTGGTTGGAAATGTACGGAGTAGACATGCACACGGTCCTAGTAAAGAAAAATACAAATTGAAATTGACAACATTTTTGTATTCGTTGATTTTTTTTTTTTTTTTTTTTTTTGTTTTGTTAGGGAAAAGATGGACACGAGTATTCCTTGGGACTGACCCCGACCGGAATTCTAGTTTTCGAAGGGATCCAAAAAATCGGTCTCTTTTTCTGGCCGAAAATCACCAAACTCGATTTCAAGAAAAAGAAACTGACGTTGATCGTGGTCGAAGACGACGACGAGGGCAAGGAGCACGAACACACTTTCGTGTTTCGTCTTCACAACCCCAAAGCGTGCAAACACTTGTGGAAATGCGCCGTCGAGCATCACACCTTTTTCCGGCTGCGCGGACCCGTCAAAATGCAGAACGCTCGCCAGAACTTTTTCCGAATGGGTTCACGGTTCCGATACAGCGGTCGAACGGAATTCCAAACGACTCAACAGAACAGGGCCAGACGAACGGTGCAGTTCGAAAGGAGACCGAGTCAACGCTACGCTAGACGTCAGTCCAGCCATTATCGGCGGAACCACGACTTCGCGCCACCCGTCGTCGCGTTGAACGACGCGGTCGATAGCGCGTCGCAAATATCCGAGTGAGTCAATTAAACGAAACGAAAATAATAAAAATTTAAATTGTTTTTTTTTAAATTTTTTAGGCCGCCGTCGAATTTGCCTTCTCCATCGTTGCCGATTTTGGAGGAATCGTCGCCCGTCCCAACACCTCCGTCCACTCCCGCGGCTCCCGCGGTCACCGCGAGTCCACTGCCGGCTCCCGACACTGCCAAAGTGACGCTGACGTCCGCCGAAGAACGTCTGGATAATTTGATTAAATCTCTAACGAAGGATCGAAACGTTTTAACGGTGGACGATAAAGTGAATGATTTGTCGGCATCGACGAGCAAAACATTTGATGCGCCATCGCGATCTATCGGTAGAAATTAGAATTTATTAAATTTTTATTTTTTGAAATTTGAAATTTTTTGAAATTTTTTGAAATTTTAGAATCTGACTTGCTGAGCTCGAAATTGAAGGGTTTGGATTCGGCGTCGTGCGTGACGAGCCCTCGGCACTCGAAGGACGTGAATAATCTGCAAAACAATGCTAAACAAGTGAATACTCGCGGCGCAAAACCAATCCCGCCCGATCAAATGAAATGCAATATTCTTAAAGCTAAAGCCGAAGAAGAGTTAAAGAAAGGTTGGAATGCGATGACGAAACGTTTGATTTTATTTAAAACAAAAAAGGGTTAAAATGTTAAAGTTTAAAACTTAAAAGACCAATATCGTCTCGGATTTATTTTTTGGTGGAATTTTAATCGATTTACATTAATTTTATCATTTTTTTTTAAAATTTCTAGATGTGAAAATCGACGATCAAAGCAAACCGTTCGATAACATCGAAATGGAAGTGATGAACGATAAGGAGAAATTAATCAACGGGTGATAAACAAGTTTTGAATTTCATCACCAGAGGGAAACTAAATTTTCTGAATTTTGTTTGGTTTCAGCGATTGCTGCAACGGGAAAGTGCTTTTGCCTTCGACCAAACTAAACGCGGGCGTCGAAACGAGCAAAATGAACGGACCGACTCCATCTCCGACCGTGTTAAAAGTGGTAGGAAATGGAACTAAAAAATCTAACGCTAAAACGAGGCTCGAATTAACTTTTAACACGATCTCAATTTGGATAGAATTGTTTCGATCTGCCATCTTGCTCTTCCCTCGGTGCCGTGGTAACTGACTTACACGGGGACAAGGAAAACGATCACGATCACGTGGAATCGGATGAAGAAACGGTTCCGCTAATTGGAAAGCTTTCTAGCCCCGCGCCGCGCATTTTTTCTGATACTCAAACGGGTTCGGGTTCGGGTTCGAGTCCGTGTCCGTCCACTCAGGGGTCGGCGACGGGAAAAACTGATCCAGATCCCAAACTTATCGCCGCTGTAAGTTAACCGAACGTTTGACGCTTTGGTGTTGCGCTTTGATCGACGTTGCGCGGGATTTTTTTCCGATTGATTTTTGTGTTTTGTTTTGAATTTTTAGGAAACTTCGTTCGCAACTTCGAGTCCGGTGACTCGGTCGGTGTCTTCGGCTAGTGCGCACGCGTTTGTGGTGCAAAAACTTAACCGTCCATCTTCAAATAGCAGTTTGCATAAACTGTCGCCTTGGATCGTTTCTACGGACAATTCTAACACGAGGGATCCTGAAAGGGTCGAGAGAAAAACAGTAATGATGACCGAGTTGTAGCGATATGTTATTGTACATTGTTTTGTTCATTTTATATATGTTTTTTTTTTTTTTTTTTTTTTTTTGTAACTGTATACATGTTTTAGGTGCTGCTAAACATTTAAAAGATGAGAAATTATGAATTGAACGGAATTTGTTATTTGCATCTATTGGAAAAATCTTTGTTGCCAAATATTTTATGTTAAATTGCTAATTATGCGATGTTTGTGGAGAGAAAATGTAATTATTTTAATTTGATTCGCTAGATTTTTTTGATGGAATTTTTATTTAGTTGGTAGATTTTTGTTGGATTTTTGATGGAGTCGGCTGTACAGATGACAATAGTGAATTGCTGACTCGTGCATTTTTTACTTTTGAGGCACTGATGATTTTTTTTCTTATCATTTCATAACCTTACTAATATCATGTTTTTAAAATGTTTAAAAAAGATTTGTATAAATTTACATGTGTATTTCCGTCCAGCTATTAAAATCATTTACCAAGAGGTTTTTAAATTTCATTCGAGTACATAGTTTTTATTTTTTTTAAATAAAATTTGCCGCCATCTTTACTACCGACTAATAACCAACCGAATCTCGTCGTGCTAAAAAAAAATAACATTAACTATTTAAACTAATAAAATTAACGACGGAAATCAAATTTTGACGTTTGTCGAAAAACAACCGGTTAAATAATTGTACGTTTTTTTTTTCTCGAAGTTTTATTACGTTTAGATTTCAAGTTAGACATCATTTAGACATTGCAATCCCGCAGTTTATTAAGAGGTCATCTCCGATTGGTCGAACCTTCCGTTGCCCGTTACAAAGGCGGTAATTTGAAGTTGTGGTTGTTACTGGTCGTGCACGAAGAAGACAACCGAATTTAACTGAATTTTGAACGTGAGTAGACGATAGAATAGTGCATTAAATGAGCCGAAGTGCTAAAAATTATTTTCCGTAGCGAGCACTCGCGAAATGGACACCGACAGCGAAGACGAAGTGTTTTTCGGACAAATAACGGAGAAGGAATTGGCGGCTCGCAAAAAGAATTGTCCGAGACGAACGACGATTTTCTACCGACGTGATTCGCTGGTTGCGTTTCAAAAACAAGAGAAAAGCTCCAACGTGTTGCGAGACAGCATGGGCAATTTATTTATTCAAGACAGTTTTGACGAAGAGAAATCGTCGCCGTCGTCGTCGCACAAAATGAGCGACGGAAGCGGAGCGTTTCAGTCGTGTAAATCGTCCGTCGCGTCGTCAGTTTACGAGACCGCGGTTGAATCGTTAGCTGAGACGGAGGCGACGTCGTCTTCGTGTTTTGAAACGGCGCTCGAGTCGGCGACGTCGTCTTCGTATTTTGAAACGGCGCTCGAGTCCGAAACGTCGCCTCAGTTTTGTGAATCGTTGAGATTTGGTCGTAGTGATAACATTACGGTGCGAAAAACTAATACTAGTACGTTTGAATTTCAGGATGTGAAGGAATCTGAGTCGGATTCGAGTGCAGAGCCGTCCGAGGGGCAGTCGGACTCGGAAGTTAGTATAGTTGTGTGTGAGTCGAGCAACTCGGAAATTAGTGCCGATTCAATTACACTCGAAACTAAGGACGTGGAGAGCAGCGGTGAACGTGAATCGAAGGAAATAAGCGACAAAGTTGAGTCGGAAAATAGTGAAATTGGTGACGAAATTGAAGAAAATTACGAAATTATGATGGAAAATTGTGAAATAAGCGATGAAATTGAGAAAAATGACGACGTAATCGGAGGAATTGACGAAATTAAGACGGAAGAGTGTGAAATCGGCTACGAAATTGAGGAAAATGATGAAATTAAGACAGAAAATTGTGAAATCGGTGACGAAAATGACGAAATTAAGATGGAAAATTGTGAAACCAATGACGAAATTGAGAATGAAATTGGTGAAAATGACGACGAAATTAAAGAAAATGACGAGATTAAGACGGAAAATTGTAAAATCGGTGACGAAATTGAGGAAAACGACGAAATTAAAATAGAAAATTGTGATTCGAGCGATGATTTCATTTCCTGCACTGCACAAGACCCGAATTCAAGACCTGACTCGCCCCAGACAGGAATTAGCGAAGAATTTATGCCAATCGAGATCGAAATCATGAAAAATGAAAATTTTAAATTTATTGACACAACTCTCGGGGACGAATCCCAAAATCTGAGCATTTCGTCCGAAACGAGCGATTCGGCCGAACAACCAATTCAGATGACGAGTGCGGATTCGGCGTACACACAACACACGCTCAGTTCGATCGAAACGGCCAGTTATTTCACTGGGGGTTCCTCGATACCCGAGTCACGTGACAGCGACTATTCCGAAAACGGCGAGAAGCCGAAAACTCGACTACGAAGCGGAGATTCGGCGAATTTGACCCGGGAGTCCGAAAAGAGCGCAAAAGCGGAAAACGACAAGGACTGTCAGACATCTTTTTGGTACATCGCCGTGGACAAGAAAAAAAATTGCTTTATCGAACCCCAGCAGGAATTTGACAACTTTGTCGTACCGATGGTGCCACCGACTAAACCGCCGAGGGAAATAAGGAAACCGACCAATTACAAAGCGTTGTCGGAAAACAAACTTCAAACGCCCCAATTTCGAGGAAAAACACCCGAAAAAAAATTCGGACAATTCAAATACAAGAATGTCGTCAGCCCAGTAGCGAATGTACATTTTTAAAAAAATTTTAGAAATAATATTTTTTTTTTTTAAATTTAATTTAATTTTTTTCAGTATATTAAAGGATCGACAGTTGTGACGCCGTTGATTAGCAACGTTTTAAGCAACAGCATCAGTACGAATCAGAAAAAGAAACCGACTTTCCACTCAGAAGTAACAAACGCTAAATTGCGCAATAATAAAAATTACTAATTTTTGTTTTGTAAATATTTTTAGAGTAAAATTCCAAGAATTTTTCAACCTCTGCAACCGATCGTACACCGCCATTAACGCATTAATTTAAATAAAACTTAACAAAATTGATATTTTTTTTATTTAATTCTAAGTAAAACGTGTAATTTCATAACCGAGAAAAGTGTAATTAAATATTTGATTAAACAATAAGCGTTGATCATGAACGCGTATCTGAATTAGCCATAAAAAAAAAGGTTAATTGAGAAGCGAAATGCTAGAAATGGGAAACCGCATCCTACTCAACGTGCAGCAAGGTGCAGCACGTTGCAGCACACGCCAGCAGTTGAGATGACGTCACGAAATGTGATCGGACGAAGCGGCGCGGCTCAGGAGCACACGCGAGCGCCGCATTCGCGCATTCACGTCCCGATTGCGAGCCGTTGAATGAATGAAATGAGACGTGCGGCTCCCACGTTCGCGGAGATTCCAGTGCGTCATTTTGGGTGCAATTAAGAGATTGTACATGTTTGACCCCGTCCGTGCCGCTTTGTTGCCGTTTCTCGTGGTTTATGCAGCTGAATGCGAGAAAAGCGATTGCGCGGCACTGGCATGGCCTCGGCACGCACAGAAGCAACGGCAATGGCAACGCCAGTCGTCTCTGTCGTCTACGTCCAGAACAAAACTCATCAGCTGACAGATCGAACCCACTCGTGGTTTTAGCAATTGGCAAAAATGCCCGTGCGAAGAGGACATGTAGCTCCACAAAACACTTTTATTGATACCATTATCAGGAAGTTTGATGGCCAAAGTAAGTGGAAAGAACTTGACGGCGGGAGCAGAGCGGAGCGCGGGGCGAGGGGCTCGGGCGCGGGCGCGGGGGAAGCGCGAGGGTTTCGCTGCAAGCACCGACTGCTATGCAGGGCAGGATAGGTACGCTAGGATAGCAGCCAAAATGGCTGCGTGGCACAACATTCGGATTCGGATTCGGTCGCCAGAATCAACTCGCTATTTATAAAACAATCTGCCGCTAAAATTAGGACTTTATGTTTGTTTGAAAACGGTTAGCCCTTCAACTCGCGTGGATATGGATGAAACGACTTTTCGCATTTTTAATTCATTATTTATTCCAGCGTTTTACGTAACAATCGAATATTTCACTCTGGTGGGGAAAATTCATAACGATTTTTACTCGTACGTAACGGATTGATTTTCTCTTTCTGGTAACAACATCAGATGTGTTTTTTTCTGGTCTTTTTTTTATTTTTTTTTTCTTCTTTATTTTGTGGGATTAAATATTTCATTCGAGAGGGGAAAAAACTCGTGCAATAATTGGATGTTTGTGGTTCATTACCGAAATTACGGAATTGCACTCGGTGTTGACAATGGCGGCGGCCATGGATCGCCTGAATATTTGATAAAAACAACGCAATTAGACAATTCCTCGACACGGTCAACGGTAATTAACATTACCCGAGAGTGTTCTGGGTTTAAAAAATATTACTTCGTACGATATCGATCCAGAACGATGAGTTGACTCATAATTCTACAAAACTTTCGTTTTATCAACAGCTCGGAAATTCTGCTGAGACATTTTGATGACGTTGCGAGTTGATATTACAAAACGTTTTGCAACTTGTTTACGATTTTAAGAATAAATTAAATTTTGCAATGATTTTTGTTTTTTATTCATTTTTTTTTTTAGTTAAACTGAGAAAAGTCGATAAAATTTTTGTCGCGAAGTAAACAAAATGGTTGCCACATGTTTCCCGCGCTGTTGGAGTGAAAATTGAGTTTTTATTTGCATGGCGTGATCATGTGATGTTGTTTTACGGCCCCAAAAGCGATTGGGGCAATTAGGAGCATTTTGTAATTTATTTAATTGGTTTGTGTTGTTTCAGATCGCAATTTCCTGATAGCAAATGCTTTGGTGGACAATTGTGTCATCATTTATTGCAACGATGGATTCTGCAACTTGGTTGGGTACACGCGCTCCGAGCTTATGCAAAAACCGTGCACTTGTGATTTTTTGTACGGGTCTACAACCAACCACAGCAGTATTCAACAGATTCACGCAGCCATTACTAGCACCGAGGAAAAACAAGTGGAAGTTGTACTGTACAGGAAAGATGGTAAGAAAGTTATTAGCTGCCATCTTAGATTTGCTGCGGCATTAAAAATTGAATTTGTGCGGATTGCCGATTAAGGTTTTAAAAATTAATTAAGTTCAGCTTTATTTTCGTTTCGAGTTGGTTTTTGGAACAGGTGGTGGTGATATTGCTTTTTGGTTTTAAAATTTTGAAGAAGAAAAAATGAAGGAAATAAAAAGGCGCCGCGCCCGTATCTGCTGTACTGAAAATTTCTAATGGCGATTGGATTAGTTGAAGCGAACTCCGATGTGATGTTGGGTTTTAAGTGGTTCGAGCATTAAAGAGAGGGGTAGCCAATGCTGGAAATCTGGGACAGGCTAAGATTTTGGATTTTAAAATTTATGAAATTCTAGAAATCGTAAAAATTCATGAAATCTTACGAATTGTTGCGGAAATTGTTGCAAAATCAAGCAAAATCTATAAAGAACTCCGCCTGAAATCTTTAGCAAATCTTTGAAATCTTACAAATCTCGGAAATCCATTAAATTTCTGAAATCTTACAAATCTCGGAAATCCATTAAATTTCTGAAATCTTACAAATCTCGGAAATCCATTAAATTTCTGAAATC
>JAQFXT010000458.1:0-36926 GCA_034683725.1 Strigamia crassipes
GAAAAAACCTCTTTGACTACATACAGAGTTGACAGAACGTACAGAGAAAATTCACAACGTCTCGCGTTTAAGGTAAAATGCTTCAATATTTAACAAAACTTAAACATTCCTCGTGATTTTTAATCATCACCTTTGTAACCGTTGCAGAAGCTTTACCACTGTCACCAGAACACAAAACCTCGGTCGCATGGAGTTAAAAATCCTCATCCGAAGCATGTGAACTGCAATTCAAAGTTAACTGTAACGATCAAGCAGAAACACATGAGACGGTTAGCATAAGTTCCATTGGTTTTATTCGAACTAATTTATTGGAATTAAATTGCAGAAGCAAAGATCCATATTTGAAGGAATATCCGTGCGAGATTTATCTTCGGTACAACCACAACCATCCTATTGAGACGCCCGAAGCCCTGAAATTTCGTCGACCCACCGAAGGCGTGAGAAAGATCTTTCTGACTCTCTTTGAAAACGGCTACACTCCAATTTCTGCCTTGAAAAAACATAAACTAAATTTGATGAAAAAGTTTGGCGAGGGCGGTTGTGATAATATTTTAGCCGACAGAGCCCATTGTCCAAATGCAAAGTGGTGTTACGATTTGTACAGGAATGTTTTTAAAAAGGAGAAATTAGCCGAAAGTAGTGGAGAGAAAGTGCAAATTAAATTCGAAAAGCTCATCAACATGGGCGATGAAATGGCGATTCAAGAAAACATCGTCGTGAAAGATGGATTGAATAATTCTCAACAAGATGATGCAACAGCGACTGATTTATCCGTGCAGAATGTGCAGAACGTATCGGATGTCGCTAACGAGCTGGCGTATTGTTTCGACACGTTGAAGCAGAAAGTCGAGGCAAATCCAAATATTTATTTCGAACCTGTGCAGTCGTTTATAAGCAAATTTCACCAAGCTTCAGCGTCTGATGACAATTGCGTCTCGTTTTTGAATAATTTTGGAAACGCATCACCGACCAACATTACGATTACGAGTCCATCGCCAAAAAATAGTGACAAACCGGAGGAGATGCAGCCGACGGAAGTGGCGGTTGTTTCCGAGGAGACGTTGTATGATCTTTCCGAACACGGTTACAGCAAGAAAACTGACATCGAAGTTGGGAATGCAAACGAAGCGATTCTGATTTTATCGGATGGAAGTGGAATTCCAATTACGAATTTATGGCAATACATTTCCACTCAGTCGAATGAAGTTGAGTCTGACGTTATAATTACGTGCTGATTGTATAAACCAAACCAGTAATTTATGTAACGAAGTTAATTTCCTTGCATACTAAATACGTCAATAAAGAAAATATTTTTCTCGATATGTTTAGGGGTTTGTCTAAATACTTTGAAAGCGCTATCTTTATCTTTTTTTTCCGTCGCATTACAAATTTAAATATGGTAACGTAATTCTAGCGACATCTGGTGGCGATTTAATGATATCCGAAGTTAACCCTAACGCATTGTGCTAAAAGAAAGAAGCCAATTTCTGGTGGTTACAATTTATACCTTCACTATTAAATTGGTGTAGTATACATTTAGGTAGTAATACAACATCGCTGTACAATTAAAGGAAGTAACTGTAACATCTAACTTATTTATTTTCCAACAAGTTCAATATGGCATCAACCCCGTCGTCCTGTGCAATGTCGCCAATCAGTGATGTTGGAAGCGACGATGGAAGGTATAAACAGGGTTCATACTACGCGCAAATTATCGGTATATCGCCGAAAGAACCGATAAAAGTAAGTAAAATTCAAAATAAAAGCTATTAATATATTTTAACTTATTACTAATTATTATTATTATTATTATTATTTTTTAGGAAAGAGAAATTGATGTTATTTCACAAGACCATGCTTATTCTAAACCTTGGAGTGCCCATCCCGATGCAAGTCACGCGAGACCAACTCGAACATTGTTCATGACAAGGCAGATAAAGGCTCACAGACCCAACCAAACGTAATGAATGGAAATTATTTTTAAATCAAAATTTACCTCGTTTATTCTTTATTTTTATTTTTAGGAAGGAAGATGAGGAACTGATAGATGTAGATTCTTACACGATTCGAAACGTGACAGCCTACGATGAAGCAAAAGCTCGAGTTGTGAAAGATGAATGTGAACGTCATGTTTCGTGCGTTCGATTGGATCCGGGAAACCTGGATTGGGAAGAAAACATTGCAAATATTAAGTCCGTACAAATTATTTTTGTTTAAAAGTAGCAAATCTGGTGTTTTATCATAATTTTTTAAAATGTACTCTTAAAGAGCAAATTGGAGCGTTTCGCAAAATCTTCTGTTCAACAAGATCTTAAAAATTCTTCATTCAGACCGTTTAGCACGATTAGCTTATTTCAATCATCCCAACGAATCTGTTTTGCGAAGGGTGTGTGTTGACCGAACTGCAAAAAGATTCCGACAAATAATGGCTTCAGTTAATTGGGTAATTGCAACTCAAACAAATCTTTGTTTGCAAAATTTTCTAATTATTCTTTAATTTTTTCGTAGGATTTAAAATTATCGCAATGGCTTCATTCAACTTTGGTTGAACAAGTCTCACACCCATATTTGGCTGCTTATATGGACATATTGCAGACACTTAAAGCAAAGGTTTACGTTTTTATATTTTAAAATAACTGTTATAATAATAAATTTTAATACTTGAAGATTCCAAGTTTGATCGACAAAATGGTCGCCCCGTCATTAGTAGCGAATCGCGTTGGTGCCAAAACTGCTGAAGCTGTGGCACTGGTTCTAAAGCGACCGTGGGATCCGGTCGCACCACAGTTTGTGTCGCATAAAGCTGTAAGAAATTACAAGCTAAACGATATTTAAGAATTATGTTATCATTTACTTTTTTTTTTTATCTTTTTTAAAATAGAAAAAACTTCCAGGATCTCCATTGCTCCTCCTCGTGCCTAGTGGACCAGCGCATCCCGTAGCTGGCAATTCGAAACGAACAAGATTTTGGAACACGCAACTTGCTGCGATGGGAAAAGTTATTCCTGTAACAATGCACGCAGTGAACGCGGGAAGCACCCTCACTATCAATCAGTGTTTAGAACATTTAATTGGCGCAATTAGGACAAAGGTTTCGGAGCTTCAAACTCATTTTCCAAATAGATCGATTGTGTTGATCGGCTGGAACGTTGGCGCTTTAGCTGCTTGCCACGTAAAACCGTTATCTTAGGAACGTTTAAGACTTAATTGCTAATGCAAATCATTTTGTTTAAAGGTCGCTTTGGTAGAAAATGTGTCTTTAGTAGTTTGCCTCGGATTTCCATTCGTGGGGATGAATGGAAAAAGAGGGGTAATGTCCGACACGCTATTTTATACCGTTTTAGAGTAATGTATTTCTCTTTTCTAGGACGTAGACGATCCACTACTCGAGTGCAAAGTTCCAATTCTCTTTTTCATAGGCCAGAATGCAAATTTGTGCCGTCAGGACGATTTGGAAGAAATGCGGGAACATATGCGGTGCGAAACGAGTTTAGTGGTTGTAGGTGGTGCGGACGATAATCTACGTTTGTCTCACGCAAAGAAGAAACTGGAAGGAGTGACGACGAGCATGGTTGACAGATGCTTGTTGGTAAAATATTAGTTGACACGAACTTCTTTTGTTAACGTATTTTCAATCGGTATTCACTTCCACAGGATGAAATAAGCGATTTTTTGGGCCCCGTTCTTACACGTCATCAAAGCCACAGTTTAGACACTAGCTACACGAGCACCGGGAGCACAAATTCGTCCGACAGCAGTTCAGTTAAAGACGGGCGCAAAAGAAAAAAGAAAGTGCTTCCAGGACTCGCGCAGGACCTGCGAACGTACACTTTTTCACCCGCAGTTCGGCGCAAGGCTGCGACTCACGTCAAAAACAACAAAGTACCTAATTATTTAAAATCAAGCCATTTTAGAAATTTCAAAATTTTGAATTGCAGGCTGCTGGAATTAAGAACCCGAAAGTGCTGATGCACAGCTCAACCGTCGGCACGGCGACAGGAAAAAGACAATTATCACTAGCAGCTAAACGCCGTCGTATTCAGGCATCGCCCGTATCCACACCCTCGCCTAACAAACGTCGACCAATGTGGAGTACCGCAACTGCCGACAGTTTATCGAGCGATTCGTCGAATCAATCGCAGCCCAGTCTATCAACTCCAACTGGATTAGATTTGGGTGTGTTTGTATATAAACAACAAGTTTCATTTAAAACTTCTCATTTAATTGAACAGGTCAAGACGAACCGGATATAATAAACATTGGTTTAAGCGATTCACCTAAACGAGTGCAAAGAGGAATCAGCTTAAACATCGGCTCCCTGTCAAGTTTAACCCAGTTTAACCGCAATTACGCGGGGAAAACTATATCCGCGTCGTGTTCGTCCGAACCAGACGGTTCCCACATGCCTCACGTAATTTACAAGCGAATGGTCGGTCCGATCGGTGTCAGCGGTGCAAACTACTCCGATATAATATCTCGAGGCCGTGGATCGAGGTTAAAAATCGCACGTGGTGGCAACATTTCGTCGAGAAATTCGGCCTTCTTTGCCATTCCCAGATCGTCCACCACATCCGCAACAAGTGGGATGTCCTCACTCTTGTCAGGTGCGGGCCGATCCAATTTTATCTTTGCCACAGTTCCTCCTCGTGAGAGTTTATTATCAAACCAAATTGTAGAGCCTGATCAGTCTCAAGTTCAAGCCATTCAGCGTTTACAATTTCACGATTTTCCCCTCACGACTTCGAGTTTCACAAAAACCGGAAGCGGCAACCCGATTTTAACCCAAGCAAAAATACTCTCCAATTTAAACAAGGGCTCGTCGACGACCACAACGACCACCGCATCCACAATCCGTCAAAGCATCATTCCGAGCATAGGTTCGACCATTAACACGACCCAGTCGCTTTTGTCGTCGGGCTCGTCCGCTTTTGTTCGAAATACGCCCACGCGAAAAGCGTACATCGCGTCATCAGCTGCCGTGCTGGGGTCAAAACAAAACCTGGCCACGTCGTTGCTCGTTGGTAGCAAGGTTACGCGAATAGTCGACGGTTCCGGAAGAACATCTTTATGCGAGATCCTACCTTCAATGTCCCTCCACATTCCAAACAAACAGTTACCTGACAAACACCAAGAATTGGCCGTGTTAATGCTATCCGATACGAATGAAAAGGTGGACGACGATCTTCCTTCGTCCGACTTAGACATCAACAAAGCCCTCGGTGGAGTGGACTTAACAGGAAGTGACGACAACTTATTGGACATGATTGGGGACATCGAAGGAACTTTAGGAGAGAATCCTTTAGAGCCATTCGGAGGGGTTAACGAATCGGAGGCCGGAGAATCCGAGCTGGGGATTACTCACGACCAATTGGCTGCATTGGACTTGCCTCTGCGCCAGTTCGACCCACCCAAAACCGACGATGCAATCTTGGATAGTTCGATGGAGATGTTTTCTGACATAGATCCATTATTGGAAAGTCCTAATGATGAATCGATGTCGGCTAGTGCAGACACGCCAACCAGTAGAGTGCAAAGACCGGTTTTTCCTACCATCGCATCGACCAGGACGCGCCGAATAAGAACTCCGAAATATTACAACGTGTAAACAAACTCTATTTTCTGGCACAAGATTATACAGTTCAAGCTCAGCCTAATGGCTGCGTTTCTTTTAACAACCATTCGAGGGCTTGTGGACGGCCCTGTTTTTCTAATTCCTTACCGATCACCTCGCGGCATAGTTGATGGTAATTGTCGAGCCATTCAATCTGTAATAGTGGATTATATTGTAGTGAAATCAATTATAACTAATTGGGAAGCAGTACCTCCTTCGATGTTAACATTGATGGCTCAAACATTTTGATTTGAATTGGGACTAAAGTGATTGGTTGGAAGGTTAAGAAGGTTTGATTGCGGAAATTGTGTTTCGTTTCAGCTTTTTTAACCAACACAACGTTTTCTATTCGTATACCAAACTTGTTCTCCTCATAATAGCCTGGTTCTAAAAGAAATAAAATATTATTATAATAAAATCGTTTCTATTGTAATAAGTGAAAAATAAATTAACCGATTGTAACTATCATTCCTTCTTGAAGACCCGGATCATCGGGCATTACCCGATTTCCAATACCCATAGGGCCTTAAAAATGAATTTAAAAGAAAAAAATTAAAATGCTAATTATCGTTTTGCTTCTCCTTTTACCTTCGTGCACATTCAAATAAGAGCCAACACCGTGGCCTGTGCCATGTTGGTAGTCCAATCCTTGTTCCCACAACGCGGTTCGTGCTAATGTGTCTAACATTTGGCCTAGGGTTTTGAATATCATTATGATACTACGTCTAAAATTGGTTTACAACTTCACCTTTAAGGTAATGGGGAAAAATTGAGGTCGACAACGCGATGTGGCCCTTCAACACGCACGTAAAACATTGCCGTTCGTATCGTGACGGAGTACCAAAATGAACAGTTCGCGTCACATCTGTTGTTCCGTCTCGATACTGACCACCCGAATCGCATAAGTAGAGTTCGTGAGTAGTGATGGGTCGATTAGTTTCTGCTACTGGTTGGTAATGAATTATCGAACCGTTCGGACCAACACTGGAAATTGTACTGAAACTGAGCCCAATAAAGTCATGCTGTTCCCTAAAAAGAAATAAAATAAAATAAAATAAAATAAAAGCAATGTAAGTTGTTAGAATGTCTTCAGTACACACTTTCTGAACTGCAGTAGTTGTTCGGCGCCACTTATTTCAGTCACATTTCCCTTGGGAACCTCAGTCTCTAACCAAGCGAAATATTCACACAAAGCAACAGCATCTTTTATATGTGCTTGCTGCATCCCTGCAATTTCGACCGCGTTTTTAACCGCTTTCATGGCGGATACGGGTGATGGCTCGACAAGCCGCCGGTTCTTTTAATAAAAAAAAATTTTCAGAGTTGGAATTCAATTTTTTTTGTTTTACGTTTACCTCTGGAATTAAGCTGTGAATGCCATAACTAGATGTTTTATTCACCTATGAGATTATTCGAAAATTTAATAAATACTTAAGTTTTATTTCTCACTAAATACCCAAACTTTTCCCGATGTTTCCAAAATTATAGTGTTTATGAAGTCTTTGAAACTAGTGTACGGATGAATGTGTACTGTTATTGCGGATAGGTTTTCTGGTTTTAAATAATTAATGACCGTGTTCGATAATTTAGACTCATCTACAAGAAAACTAAAATAAATAAACCAAATATTAGAAATTAAGATGTAAACGATAAATGGGTATGCTTAACTGCACAGAATGCTGAGTTAAAACTACGTAAGAAAAAAATACCGGGTTGTAATCGATGTCCGAACCACGCAAATTAAGCAACCCTGGAAATAATTTCATCGTTAAAACCCAAATTAAAAAACAACGCACAATATTTACAAGCAATATCATCCAGAGCGGTAACCACACAAATAGCCGCATTTTTTTCCACCATTTTCGCCTGCACATTTCTAACTTTATCTTGCCACGGGTTACCTAAAATACAAAAGTTAAAATTATTAAATTCAACAAAATATTACGAATGATACCTGTGTAAGTGAGAGGGTGAACCACGATTGGATTTGTAGGAGGTAACGGTCGATCATCCCAAACTAAATCTATTAAATTTGTATGTACGGGAACTAAACTGTGTCCATTTGCTTCGAGTTGATTTGACAATGGAGTCCAAGAATCTGCTCCCATTAAAAACGGATCCACTCCGACTCTACTTCCCAATGGAAGCACTTTATTCAACCAAGCAGCTTGGGAAATAGGATGTGGAATGCCTGCAACGCTTATTATTAATAAATTTTCACAGAAATTCACACAGTACAAATTACCTTCTTTCATTAACACCCAATTATGATCGAGCTCTTCTGCAGCCTGTAGAAAATATCGCCCGTCGGTCCATAGAGCAGCTTCTCGTTCAGTTACCACTGCCGTTCCTGAATACATAAATGACAAAATAAAATTGATTATTTGTTCAAATTGATGTACGAAGAGAAAATGTACCCATCGATCCGTTGAAACCAGAAATAAACGCTCTTCTTTTATCACAGGCTGCAACGTATTCACTCTGTATTACCCCAAAAAGCGTATAAGAATTATTAATTTTAGAGAAATTAATTGCAATTTTTCAGTTCGATAACCTGGTGGTAATCATTTGATGGGACTATATAGGCATGTAAAGTTTCTGTCACGTAGTTGGTGTTTTTCATCAACAATCTCAAATTTTTAAGTAAATTACCCGTTTGTTTAGGAGGCATAATTTAGTATTTGCTCCGTTGTAAACAGGAATTTTAAATATATATTTCAATCGGAACTTTAACGAGTCAAAACCAATCAGTTAAATGATAATCGTGATGATAACGATGCCACAAAAAAGATCCTCGCTCGTAAAATGATGATGATTTCAAATTTTCACTCAAGATGGCGGGTCGGCATAAACGAAAATAAACAAACCCCAAAAAATGTATCAGGTTTTTGTTTTAGCTCGGAGTTAAACGCAAAAATAAAAAAAGAAAAAAAAAAACAATAAAAAAAAAAAAAAACAGGTTTTTGTGTTTCTGTTTATTTCCCATTAATTCTTCCTCTCGCAAAATTTATATAAAAAAAAAATGGCACATGTTACCATAGCAACGAATCATTGCAATAAACCCCGGATGCAAGTGATAAATGAATGTCCTATTCCATCTCATCATGTGGATGTTCAATCAAACCAGGGCTCTTATCGTCGTCGATTAGAAGATAGCGGTACAATTTTGCAGTGATTTGAGCTTGCATCTTTTAATATAAACCAGAGCATCTCTCTCTGCTAAACTAACCTCCAAATCCTTTCATCCACCATCCTCCGGTGACGATTTCCTTAGCATGTGCGCATTATCTGACTATATAAATGATTTTATTACAAAAACTTAAATCTTTGTTTCCAAATAAACTTTTTGAAATTTCTATTTTCTTCCGTGTTTACACCTCCCATTCTCGTCCTATTGTAAATTTTGCTGGCTTTTGTTTATTATTCCTTTAAAAGCTTTAATTTATGGAATGTTTAAAACAAACAATCACATTAATCCTTCGACAAAATATACCGCAGGATATTTGTTTAACTTGCATAGTGATGAAGCCAAGTAATGCAATTTGAATTGTTGTTTCCAATTTTATTTTTGGACACACTTTCTGCATCTAGACACTCAGCTGCGTCATCTATCGACGTCATAACAACATAAATACGCTCGTTCCTTTATTGAGGAGGTCACAATGACGTCACTGAGAGATTGTAATGAGGATTTATTACCGATATTTCCTATTTTTAGCAATGATCTGATTATGTTTCGGTTTCGAAAATAAAAATCCTTTACGCACTCAGGTAAAAACAATTACTGCAGTCAATTGTCTTGCAGAAAAAGCAGATTGCAAAATCATTTCTATAAAATGAAAACATCTACAATTTCCGGATTACTTTAAATGCAATAATCAATATCATAAAACTTTCTCCCCTCTGATTGCATCAATTATGAATTCTTTCTCTTAATTCCAGTGTTGGTGAAAAATTGCAGGTTATCAGGGTCGTAAATTATACTTTTGATTACCACTGTCAAGCCATATTGTCAAGTGACAGGTGAAAATGTTCGTGCTGAGCTGTAAATAGAAGTTTGATTTGTTGTTGCTATTGCGTTTCTCTTATTTATAGTACACAATTTTTTCAATATCGAAGCAAAAAATCAACTGTAAATTTTTTTTTTTTTTTTTAATAAATAAAATAAAATAAATAAATAAAACAAAAATTGAAGTGCAAAGTTCATCTTTAAAAATCGATTAGTTGCACTTTTCATTTCTCTTTTGACTTCGATTTGGGTTATGTCAATTTAAACGAATGCGCATCTGTTGCGGTTTATCACCGTTATATGTGACTTGCAAGAAGACAAGAGCGCCTGCCGTGACGTCATTTCACAAAATTTCCCATAATCCTTGTAGTGGAGACCGCTGCATCTGGGCACACAGTGATCTGTCTCAGACTTCGATCCGAACCACGTGTTCTCCTTGGATATCAGCCGGGCTGGCGCCTCTCGCAAACCAGAGTGAAAGCTCAGATAAAATGATGCATTAACAAATGCAGCAGATGCAATTGGACGCTTTTTTTTACTGGAAAGAAAAAAATAATATTTGTACGTTCGGTGAAAACAAACACTAACAAAGACGACAGAAGAACTGCAAGGACGAAAGCCCACCCTGAATGTTGGTTTCACTGCTTAGCATTAGTCATTGAAGGTGAGTGCTTGAAACGTTTCAAATGCGATTTGGGTTTAATGATGTTTCAAGTGTTTTTCTCCACATTAATGAAGTATAAACCTGGAGTGGTTATACCAGCATGTGTTTTTATGTGATAAGTCATCGTTTTATTTTTTTTTTTGCTGATTTCATACTTTTTTTTTTTTTGAAAATTTAATTGCATGCAATCAGTAGAACATTTGATTTTCTAAATACTCAAGGGCATGTTAATGCCATTTCTACTTTAAAATTTTGACTGCTATTTTTAAACTTCATTTTCAGTCACTGACGTCATTGCATTTGTCTTATTACCTAGACAGGCGTTAAAGTTTTAGAACGTCAACAAACAAAAAAATTACATAAAAAGCAGTAAAATAAAAGTAGTTTTTAAATTAAAACAAAACACCAATTCAGCATCTAATTTTCCTTGATTATCGATTGAATAATGTGTTTCATTAAACACGATAACCATTTTTGATCACGCTAGAATGCGTCAGTGTGTGATTAAATATTATTTTAGAATACCATTGTTTATTTATTTATTTATTTATTTATTCATTTATTTATTTATTTATATTTTATGCATTTAGTTTATAAGTTCAGTTTACCGCTACAAAAACAGTTGTTTATTTAAAACTTTAATGCAAAAAAAACAGAAGATGTGAATAGTTTGATCGTTTTTGAGATGCAAATGCAATCCTAAGTGCTCTAAGAATATCAAATTGGAGAAAACTATATTCTACGAGGAGCTTTCGTTTGAAAAGAGGATTTTGATGCAGACAGGGTGCATTTTGGTGATATCTGTACAGAAGGATGTTTTTTTCCGAAGGGCCATTTACTGACGAAAACCTCCTCCAAGTTATGAGGATTCAGCTCTTGTCCATTGACGGCGCCTCATGGTTGCCGTGGAGACTGTAAACAGTGATAGAAGTGAGTGAGACTTATGGACACAATACAGAACAAGGCTTTCAGCCAAGATAATGAAGTTAGACGTTTGTTCGTTACCAAAGCATGTTTAAAACTGTTGGAAAAATAAAAACGTAATGATGAAAATAAACTTACCATCATCAAACTTTTGGCTATTTTTAGTTTTATTTTATAAATTTATATTATTGATTTTCATAGTTTTTTTTAAATGTGGAGAAGCAGCAGTTCGGGTAAAGAATATCAATAATACAGGGAGCTTCAAACCACACAAAGATGATTTTATTTGTTCCGATCCCTATCATTGACATGCGGGAAAAGAGTTGGTAGTAGTGGGTGAAGTTCAATTGATTGGCATTGACCGGCCAAGCGCACTACCGATGACTGAGTCGTCATCATCCGGCAAAGGCAAAGCGTAAAGCCGGGGAAACCACTAGTGGAACCAAGGTGGAACTTGACACTTTGGGAACGCCTCGGGAACGAGGAGATGACGCCGAGTGCCCATAACAATTTTGATTGATCACTTTTATTAGTTTATTGCTTCTAAATCGCTTAATTGACCAATACGAAGCGAAAGAAAAATTAATGCACGTTTTAATAAATATTTAATGTTGCTCGGTTTAAGCCAAATCTAATATGGAAGGCGCCTTCTTAAAGCATTAAATAAAAATTGAAGATGGGAAGCTCAAAGACGGATGATATCGATGTGGAATAGCATTTGTAGTGTATTGATGTGCGAGCATAAAAAGCAGAAAATTAATTTTTTTACGGACGGAGGGAATTGAATGCAGATATAAAAAAACCGAGTAAAACATGTAAAAAAAATGCGGATATTATTCTGAAAGTGATACAACAACAAAAACAAAAAACACAGAAAGAGTAGGAAGAGGCGCTCTAAAGTGCAATTAAAAACGCGTTATGCAAAATATAAATAACAGACCAATTAAGAGCAAAAAAAATAAGAGATCTGCATACCCTACAAAATGTGATATAAATGTTAATTATATTATCTGATCAATCGGAGCAGAGATGACATTTACACTTTCAATTGGGTAGTGATTTCCAATACACCCCCTCAAAACACAATTGTGAATTCAATAATTTTAACTTAGTCGAGTTAATCCCATCTCATAAATAATCCCTTTGTTAATATGTCAGCGGGCATTTCGGTGATCTGCAAATATTTGATTTTCACGAAACTACATCGATGTAGTTCTCGAGTGATGGGATTTGATTCGCTGCTAATTTTTTGGCGCTTTTGTTTGTCATTGTAAATTATTATAATGTTTTTCAAGCAAATTGCTCCATGAGATTACTATGTATTTGGCTTCGGTACTTTTTAGTGCAAAGGTTTTTTTGCTCGCGAGTTGTCCAACCTACAGAGAATTTGGACACGGATCCGATATCAGATTTTCGATCATTACAAGTCGCCGGCCCAGTCTGTGCCAGCAAAACCGATTAAATTTTCTCAGGTTTTCACGAATTTTAAACCTAAGTTTAGGGTGCCTTTAAGTATCCAATGTTCATTTTCGAGCAAAGTCGGTATTAAATTGACTGAGGGTACTTTCGGCATATGCTGTCGGGGCAAGTTGAAACAGCCAAATACATTAATGAGCCAACAAGACTTTGAAAGGAAAAGTTTTTAACACTGAGTTTTATGTCCTCGTTTTTTTGTTTCCTTTTGATATAATATTCTGTTTGCATCAAGAGAGGTTGCAATCGGCTTGCAATTTTCCATCTCAAATCATCTTAACACGACATGGATATGAGAATAAGTTATTTCTGGTGTTCCATCGTAATTATGTTTTTTCCAATAATGTTGTCGAAAGATTCCGGCTGTGCAGGTCCGAAAGTTGTTTCGTAACGACGTCTAGTGTCTGCATGGTTGTTCGAATTATACATCGTATTGATAAAAAAAATTTGGGCAAACCTGATGCGCTGGTCGCTACTTTTTCATTCGTAATTTGTGTAAAGTTTACATAAAGAATTCGAACAGTACCGAAATAAAATATCAGGTAATTTTGTAGATCATCTTCCGGGTAGCCGATAATCATCATTGCGATTTTCGTCAGAGAAACCTTCAGAAATTTCTTTAATTTTCATCCACGTGATACGCTTTCTTTAGGCCCCTCAAGTGTTTTACTTGCGGTGTGGTCATTGACAATAGTAAGTCGCTTTTCGCCTTTCCGTTCGCTTTATCCCATTCGACAGCTTTCGCTGTGGTGGCTGGGTCTTTAGTGTCGATTTCTGGTCATTCGCTTTTCGTTGTCAGTTTTCCATGTTTCGTGCACGAACCACACGCCCTCGAGCTGTATTCTCCACCTACTGTAACTATCGTCGGTCAATTTTTCGATTTTTGATGCTTCAGACATTTTCAAAATGACTTGTTTGATTCGTAATTCAATAAGTACAAATTTGACACGATTTGTTTCAAAAAACAACAGTAGAAGCATGCTTAGCCCAGAACCTGTTATTTCAACGAAAGTTTACGTTCAGAACAATAACTAAGGATGTTGTTTGTTTATTTAAAAAAATAACTGGTCTAACACACCACACTAAAAAAAACGTTAACACATTTTCAATTGGGTAGCGATTTCCAACAAAAAATTTTAACATTCAATAGTTATATAGTGAATGTAGCAAATGAATATTTGTCTAGTATTTTTTTTTTACAACTAATTATTTAAAATGGAACATTTACTTCTAAATTGTGCGAAATTCGTCAGTAGAAAGAATGAAGTTAATGAAAAGGCATGGAGTCGTATAAACCAAATGCAAACTCTTGTTGACACTAAAACGAAATAAATGTGAACTATTGGCCCACGTATAAGTATATGGGTTGGTGTTTATATGTAATTGTTGACGTCATTGGGCGCAATTAGGATAATTTGCTAGTGTTATTGCGTTTGCATTTATGCTAGGAATTTGGTTCTCATTCCCCCGCTTTTAATATGCGCTGGCATTCATCCAAAGCATTTACTGTTAGTTGCGACTGAGTTTTCCCTTCATTGACTGGAGGAAAACATCCAATAGATGTTGAATCTTACTTTATTGCTTTCATCCATCCAAGTATGAGTCCAGGCCCATTTTTACTACTTCCGCTCCAAATCATTTTAGGAAAAAGTTTCTTATTTTTATTTGTGGTAGGCCAAAGTTGGGCAGTTAAAAAGCAATTGGCCTGCTGACATCTGATGAGAGTTTGCAGCTCGTTCTTGAAGGTGATAAGGAGGCCATTGTGATCGTTCTTTGGGTTAATTAAGTTCTTGTTGATAAGAAGATTTTTCGCATTAACAGATATCTGAATGCTTTTTAATTTTATCGTTTGGCTCCGTAAAGCATCAGTAAAAATCATCATTATCTCTAAAAGTCAATAATGATTATAAATGATTAATGACGAATGCAATAAATTCATTAATGTATTTATTGAGTGACGTTTCGGAGTAAATTTCTGTACAAAAAAATTTTTCTGACCATTTTATAAATTACTTAATTGTTTTGTAACTGGAAATTAAAACAACTGAATAAAAGATAGAAAAAAAAATGTTGTTTACGTGTAGTGTATTACAGAGTAAGGCAACAGATAAGCACAGGCACATGTTTTCAACTGCCAGAGGATTTAAATCATTTCTTATTGTTTTGTTTGGAATGAGCCCAAAACAGTTGGTTTAACTCCAAAAAAAGGTCAAGTGTTTATAAATGAAAACGTGCTTGATATTCTTATACAAAAGTTGGACCACACAAAAGTTGGGCATTGTTATCACTTTCAATGACTCTCTTGGGACAGTGTTTGAGTGTTAGTCTAATTGCTACAAACATAAATTGGGTCAAAAATGGTTGTGCTAGTTCGTGTAAACTTACCACTTCACTTAAAGCAGAAGTCAAGCCATAAAGGGTCATCACATTAAGGCATAAGAATTTACAAGCATCCGCCCTACAACGTATCAAGCAATAGCAATAACTTAATGTATATAAACATCACAGAAATGATCACATCTCGTAAATTTTCGTCACAATAACGGCACAGTAGAAAGCAAAAGTTAGAAGTTAAGAGTTAAAACATCGGGGAGAAAAAGGATACAAAAGGAAAGTGCGAAAAGTCATTTAAGTTGCAACTCATGTTTCAATATATTTTTTTCTCTTTTTAAAAAAAAAAAATTTCTTTCTGTGTGTCTTTGAGTCTTCCTGTTTTGTTAGCTCTGATTTTCCTTCTTCTATATTCGGATGCTGTGGTGCACCAGTTTATTGATTTGGTTGTACTGCTGTTGCTTCAGACCGAGACTATTGTATTTTAGGGCAATTTTCCACTGTCACACACAAACACCACAGTTTTGTGTTGTCCATTTTATTTTGGCAACGACGGAAATAAACACCACACGTGATGGGTAATAGTTTTTTTTCTTCTTGTTGCACAATCCAGAAATATATCAAAGAATTTACACTCAAGTGGATTTATAAATGAATTTTTTTTTATTGCTCTCTTTTTTTTCCATCCCCAGCTGCTTACCGCCAGATGTATTCCTATAATTCTCCATTATTAATAGTTATGTCATTAATTTTAATTAGTTTATTTATTACTTTTTGATAAATGCTGCAAGAAAATTGCAACGTGTTTTCTTTAGCAATTATTAAAGATGAACCTGCGTTAAACTTTTAAAAACACTTTATAAACATGACCAGTGAGCCACATTAATTAAAGATACAGCTACAGCATAAAATGTAGTAGAGTTTCATGTACTAATTCCTTCAAGTCCCCAATGGTTGACCAATGATTTTTTTTGGAGACAATGACTGCAAAAAAGAGAGGTCTGTGCGATTCAAGAACGAACTCACCCAAAAATACCGTCAACAAATTTTTCATGCTAAAGTTTTCTAGGTCATTTATTCTGTAACAAAAATAGTTGTTGTGTAAAATTGAATTTGCTTCTCTAAACAATGTTCTGATAAAACATTCATTGATATTCTGCTAGTCTTCAATATTGGATCCGATCGGCTGTGTTCCTTCTGTTCTATTCAAGCCGAAACACATGCCCGAAAGGTTTTTCTCCCTTACCCCCCCCCCCCCCCCAACTTTCGTGCCATTGTTTATTTAGTATTAAGCTTAAGGTTGAGCCTGCGAGTTCAACAGAATTAATAAGAAAGGATTTTTCGAGTCTTTTTCTTTGGGCGTTTTGTACGAGCAATTTGTATAAAATTATATTTGTTTTATTGCATTATTTTAAAATTAATTGAAACACTTTGCAATAGCAAAGCTATGACAATCCTACACAATCTGAGCAGAGAGTCAATGTCTTAGTGACGGTGGCATAGCGAGCGTCATTGAATGACGTGATTTGAATGAAGTATCACGCTATTCTTAGTTCCTTTTCTCATAGGTTTGTGAGATGTGACACGGGTGCCAATTGAAATTCTCAATTTTCACCTGGTTTTACATCTGCCTTATGACTTAAAGCTCTCTTTGTGCAAATATGATATCAACGTTAAAAAAAAAAGGGAATAAATAGAATAATCTATTAAGTGTAATGAATTTACTGATTTTATTTGTTATTTATTCAGCTGCGATTGCAATTTAAAATGCAAATAGCTTCTATCTATTTTTATGCGCCATGTGTAATTAAATCTTTCAATCTCTCCAGATGTTTACATATTTTTGGAATCAAAGAGTTCAGTGGCCCATTGGTTGTGCCCTGATGGCCCTTCTATTTTTAGCACTGAGCTCTGATCGCATTTGTGCGCACGCATCTGCCCCACTGAACTCATCTTACGTCATTGTTACATCACGATTACGTCATGCAAAGGATCGATGATGCTAGCTGGGTCTGGGGCTTCAGTTTCATCGCCATAAGGGTGTTTGTGGGTGAAGGAAAAAAGATGGGTAAAGAGGCTTTTCGCTGATTAAATCTAAAAACTACTTGTTTTTAAAATATAACGCCAGTTGAACATGATTTATACGTTTCTCGTTAAAATAAATTTATGCATTAAAAATTAATTACAATTCTTAATCAGATTGTACGATCTGGTATTAAATGCAAAAGTTATTGGGTATTTTTTTTCTTTCAGTTTTCTTTTTTTGTTCCTTTGCTTTTTTTTATAAAAAATAAAAAATAAACTTTCCGACAATTTTTTGTGCTAAGCCAACTTCTGTTTGCAACAAGCGGTGAGTGATACATAATGCACATAGAGATTACTGAAATGCTTAAAATAATAAAGAAATGCAACTTAAAAGAAGCAGGTCTCTTTAATAAGCCTTCCACGCACGGCTTGCTGACTGCTGAGACGTAAAAAGGTCGAAGATGAAACCTGTCAACTTGATGATAACTGATAAGGTCGAAAAGTTTAGTTTCTTGATTCAAAAAAAGTAAAGGTACAAACTGCATGCTTATCAGCCAAAAGCTGATTCATTGGCATCTGGTTATCTATTTTTTCGGTACCAAAATGATTTGCATTTAACTTAGATGAAAATGAAAAGAATCAGAAAAAAGTAATGCGCGATGCTCAATTTACTTGATGTATATTAATTGATAGAGTGTCGGATAAAGAAAGTTAGTGATTCAGTACTGTCTCTTGACCATTTCAATTAAACTACAGCACAGAGGACAGTAGTTAAGCTGTGAATTGTGACTTTGTGTTAATTTGGAAGCCAATTAGACTGGCGTCATAGACTCGGCATGAGAGGCTTGGATTCCCGAGTGTAATTAGCAATGTAGAGACATTGCCAACTTTGATATTATATCCTATCGGTGTTAATAATAGAAAATAAAAGTATAATTACAAAGAAAATAAATTTATTTTCTTTATTATCTGCCAGTTAATAGTAGTAATAAAAATTAATAACCAATGTGACACGCAAACAAAATGACTGGTATTTCAAATAATAACAATAATTACAAAAACCAAAATTCAAGTTTATTTTTCTCAAAACGATGGTCGCATTTCAAATCAATCTCATTACGTTCACTTAAAATACTCACTCGCGCATCTCTTTCAGAGTCAGTTTGAAGCTGTAGGGCATGTTTGATTAGGAAACCACGAATTTAGTCTAGTAAGAAGAAAACTTATTGAAAAAGGTCAACGGCAATTACTACTTAGATTAATTTTATTATTCATTTTAATCCTGTCAGAACGTGAGCATGTTAAGTTTACATTGGAATTATTATTCGAATTATTGTCTCGTTTTAAATTAGTTGCTATGCAACGCATCGTGCTTTTTGGTGCACTACTCCCTAAAATAAAAGTTAACGGGTGATGTTTAAAAATCAGCTTATGTCGATCATAAAATTGCCCACACAAAACACATACCTTTAAAATTAGTCTGTGCGCTAAATATAAATTAACCAAAAATCATACACATCTTGAAAAAGAAATTCAAAAACGGTAAACACATTGTTAAACTTGCAACTGGAAAACATGTCAGTCGTTAAAAGTAAAAGTAATAAATAGGGAAAATTCAACGCCAAATAAACAAATGCTGCGCACGATGAAAATTATAGAATATAAAAATACCGATTCTGCTAACAAATGCATTCTCAATATTCTGGATGGCACATACAAATCAGCGTAAAGCCAAATCCAAAACGCTTGTGTTGTTACAAACGAATCAGAGAATATTACAAGTGCAGCTCAAGCTGCAACATTGTCGAGAAAAGAAACCGACATAGACATCTAGAATAAACCGCTGCCCGTAAATGTAAAGATAATCAAAATAAATTTTGTCAATTATTGCAAGTTGTAACTCATGCAGACACTTTTCAAATAATTTTTAAATGTTTACTTGACATTTTTATCTTTTTGCGACATTTTTGCCGCAGCGTTATTGGGGTCAACATTATAAGTACGATCGATAGCAGTTTAACTTAATTTAAGAGTCACGGGGTCCAAATACGTACAAATTAAATGTTAGACAAAATGTTAATTGACGACAACTGAACTTTTGGGCACATCTTGCACTAAAACTTCACATTGGCATTCTTCTGATTTTTTTGCAAATATTCCTACCAACTGTGATGTCATTACAACTAATTAGGTTCATTAAGTTTGGGTTAGCTGAATTGAAGTCAAACTACAGTGAGTTTGTGTTCATTTTTGTTTGCATTCGTTACAGCCCAATACAAGACAATGGAAATAACCTGTTTAAATAAATAGGATTAAACAAGGCGTGTTTGAAAAGTTTAATCCAATCTGCAAGTGTATTTTAGAGTATGCTTTCCAAAACATTCGTTCCGGTATGTCTCCAGTTTTCCTTAGCTCACTTTCTGCAGTGCTGCATAGAGCGGATGCAGTTACCAAGTTTTGTGTCGGTTGGCTTAGGTTACATTATTTGATAAAAGCAAAAACTAAGCTGGTGCCTAAAATGGTAAAACAAATCCACCAAAACGTGTATCACGGGGGTTTTAGAATGCACCGCCAGAGCTTGCAAAAGAAGGTCGCAAAAACGTCACAACAAATTTATTCGTGTCCTTAGTTTCACAATTCCTATAAATCTAGACCATGAATCAGGGTATTTTAATGTAACGGAATCTAGCAATTTTTTTTAAACTTCCAAACAGCTAAAGCAGTTAGAATTGTAATCAAACGAAACCTAAGTGACTAGAAACGTTTGAAACCACTTAAATTTACAGCTCGGAAGTAATCACGGCCAGTGAAGGGCAAGGATGTACTTAATTAAAGTGTTTACTGTCTTTCAACTTTAATGGAGATAAGTATTGGCTATGGTTGGCTCCATTTTGGAGCTTCATTTCTGCATAGCTTCCACGTCGTTGCCATGGCAACGTAACTGTCTCCAGATGCCATCGCTATGTAGTTGCTAAGAGGCAGTCGGTGGCAACTTGTCCTGATCGAAATGCAAGAGTGGTTTAAATGTGAGCTGGATGAAGCGAGGATTGAAAGTAGAAGAAAACAAAAACTTATTTGTCATTCTTGCTTTGCTTAATTGGTTGCACTGCAATAAAGAAAAAGGTCAGATCGGCATGTGCCACGTTTGACTTGTCTTATTTTTCTTAATTAACGTGTGTTGACATTCAAAGATGTGCACCGGCTGTCATTTATCGTCTCAAAGATTGAAGTTTATCCTGGATAATATGTGCAATTTAAACGTTGTCCCTTTTGAACTGTACAAAAAGCAAGTAAAACGAAATAAACTTGATGGAGTCGGGATAAAAAAGAATTCTGAAAAGCGGTCATTTTTACTTTATGTTATTCGTCTGGTTTATTGGCAGTCCCGAATTGAAATGGTCTTCTTCCGTTTTCGCTTAATGCCACTCTAGGGGTTTCTAACGTTTCTAGTTTGACTATCGATTTACAATTACACACAATGCCATCATATAATTGAGGACGATTATTCGAAAATTTATTTTGATAAATTGAATAGTTTTTTCCTCGACTTGTGTTTGATTGTTTCAGCAGAGGTTGACCAACCTCGAGAGAAACATTAATAATGCTGCCATAATTCATTATTCCTATCTGAATATCATAAAGCATGTAATGTGATTTCATCATTGAATGTTTAAGTTGCTGTGCACGGCAACCATAAAAAATATTATATTAAAACTCGATAGTGTAGTAAACACTAAGCATGGTGTATATCAATATAATAAAATTCTAAAATCCAATCTTCTAATAAACGGTTTAGTGCGATAAAACAAATTGGAAAATGGAAAATAAAAGAAGGAAAAAAAACCTGCAGCTAATGTGCTTCCATTTCCACGTTACCAATCGATTTTTTTTCTCAAAAGAGTTGTTTTTTTCTTCTTTCTAAAGGCATTTAAAAAGATAAAAACAAAAATCCAATTCCGAAATCTTGACACCTTTTCTTTGCCGCGTTTAGAAAATATTATTTTCAGACTTATTACAGGAATATTTTTCCCTCAGTCCCTTTAAATTCTTTTATTTTTCGGTTTGGAGTAATCAGAAACGCATCTTTTTAGTTTTAGCATAGCTTACATCTTTGATGTGATAAGGTTATTTCACTTTGCGTTACACACAAAGACCCTAATCTGAAAAGTGAAGAGGAGAAGCAATTAACTTATGGAAATGCGACCACATTTGTAGGAATAGAAAACGGGATTCAATTTGCTAGAAAAGAGAAAGAAAAAGTTTGGTAAAAATCCAGTTTTAATCTGAAAATTGATCCATCTCCCCAATTCATTGAATAAAATGCCGAAAAGAATCAATGTAGTATAGCAGAGAAAACAACAATTTGCATTAATATACAGTGCATAAATCCAGCCATTCGTATAATGAGTTGTACCATTTTAATATTATTATATTATTATATAAGTAATAAAAATAGACAAACCATTCGCATTAGTTTCTATTAATGGCATTAAGCAGTGAAACCCAAAAATAATGTTTGAAAACATTTATTATCCAGAGACAGCTTTCGATAAAACAGTAAAATCACAAGAAACAGTTCGAAAAATGTTTCAAGAGTGAAAATTTATTTATAAAATATCCCAAAATCGTTAGCTAATTTTATAAATGCTCCTTTTATCTATTTGGCTAGTACAAAATTACATTTTTCATCTTTATGATGAGGTGTGTCTCAGTTCACGTGCGACTTGACCATGACGGATGGGTTTCCTCGCATGACCATCCTCCACAATTTACCCATTGTTTTCTGTATTGTGTTTCAATTGTTTCTTTTTTTATATATAAAAAAAAAGGTCTTGTATTTAAAAAAAAAAAAAAAAAAAAAAAAAAAAAAACATTGCATTACATCTGAAAGGAAAAAGTAACAATAGAATTCGTCCAAAATTATATCAATACAATTTTGTCTTGTATGCAATTGTACCAATAATTTTTTATGCACTAAAATAAAATAAAATTGAAATGTACCAACTCGAACAAAAACAAACAGCAATATCATTACATTTCATTTTATTCCATTCCATTCCAATACTTACTTTAAAAAAAACTTTTTTCCATTCACCATATTTACTTTGTTTATTGTGACCTCACTACGTGGTGTCCTCACAAGATATTCTTGGTGATGATATATATTTCCATTTTCCAGAAATCAAGAGCTATTCATGCATTCCAAATGCACACGGCAAAGGGGTGCATGCAAAATGGATCATTATGTCCAAGAATTAGCCCATAAAGACGTAATGTGATCCCTCGTCTATAAAACGCTCTGGAACAGAAATCAACCAAGAAAAAGTAGCTCCTTACCTCACCGGTAAGGCCTTTCTAGCCCAGGACTGCTGCTAGCGACCAAATGTTAAATTCCACAAACGTCTGTAGAGACTAGCCTAGTTGCAAAACTAAAAGAGCTCTTGAATTGAGTTGATGTACCTGAAACCTCAGATCTCCTGCCTATTCCATTGTTTTATGGCTTGCACGTGTTTAGCTCGAGCCACAACTCGTGCACTAATGTTGGGATTGTTATTCCCCGTGGTGTATCGGCCAAAAGCAGAGTTTCTTGGGCAGAATATAATTGCATACAAAACGTTACGCTTCCACAAACGTCCTCAACCGCAAGTGCTTCCGGACAGCAAAACGCAAGCTTGACTGCAAAACAGATGTTAAATATACGCTCTATTGGAAATTCCAATTGGGCGTATAATGTTTAACAAACCAAAGATCCCCTTGACACCAAACAAAACCATAGACTTTGTAGCGATAAATTGCATTCAAGCAATCGCGTTCAAACAAAGGACCAAGAACCGTCATTGGTCAGAGGAAACCTGACAGGCCCACCGAGATTCAACTTAAATCAATTGTAGCCAGTTTATGAAGCATTTGTGTTACATTTAATATTAACTAGTTTGACCCATTTCTGCCTTAATTATTACACCGCATGTTCGTACACCTGTTTATGAAGTTAAACGTGTCATTAGGAAAACAATTTTATTTAATTTTAAACAAACTGGATGCGTACCAAGGTGAAAGCCGACTTTAAGCCTAGTTTTGAATAAATTAGGTGAGGACACGACAGCTTTTACGATCGTGAAAATGCTTTTAGACGAAACAAAGTCACATAGACGTTCAGCATCCAGCAGCAAGAAAAGCACTAAGGCCTATACGACAGTATAAATTGCGGTTGCCGTCATTTAGAGTTAAGTAAGCTAAAGAGTTGCCTCCTTTTTCACTCTACTTTCTTTTTCTTGGTAAACACGCGACAGGAGCACAATATACTTGCGTTCTCTTCGCACTACAACCAATCTTGTAGGATTTAATTGCAAATTCTACAACAGAAGAAAAGTGAAATCTGTTAAACGCTCCATTTATACTTCTGTTGTTTTATTCAATGCTCGTACTGCGTTAGAATAACACCACAAAACACGATCGTACAAACCAGACATCACAGCTGTATATGAAGCACAAGTTCTTGACCGGTCACTAGTGAAAATACCGTACTGTCATACCGATACGCCATGTGTTAAAGCAGAGACTTTTTAAGCTTAACGACAGGCCGTAACCTTGCCTTTATTTATTTATTTCAGTTGTTTATTTATTTATTTGTGATGTCAAGTTGTGAGACGTATCTACAACTTTTATCTTACGTTGTAAGATGAAGTTTCAGTCATTCGTATTGTAGCATTACTCCAACGTTTTACTGTCAACAGCTGGAGAATAAAAGAATTTGCCATACTTACAATATAAATTATAAAATTTACATTTATTAATTTTAAAGTGTAATTGATCAATGTGTTTAATCAACAGCTTTTACAGTTACAAAGCAACCGCAATCATTTTTCAGCTGTCACATTGGAAAGTTATTGAGAAACAGTTGGTAAACATTACGTGATATTATGATAATTTGATGTCCCTCTCCCGACGCCGAGATGTCAAACGATAGAACACGTACACGGTAAAAACTTCTTGACTATTAATTATGAAAAAGTAATAACATTTAATAGATGGGATCAAAAATCGTTAAAACAATTCACAATATTCTCTTAAATTCTAATGCGAGGTTCACTACATATGTTCACACTAGCAGTAACACTAAAAAAAAAACTAAAAAAAAAAACAGAAGTTGCAACCAAGCAATCACAATTTATTTTATTTGATGCTGAACTTGTTCGTTTGTTTGATAGTCATGTGACGTGTATTGATCATGTGATTGCATGATTGTTTGTCTTTGCATTGCAGTACGTGTAATTGTTGTTAAGCTAAAGTAAAGAAAATGTATGATTTAGGAAATTTACATTTCCGATGCATAAAATAAATGAACCGTTTATATTGATTTTAGAGTTTACATACTCAGATTAAATTTTTGGATTCACGTATTGCAAGGTTGTCTTATTTAAACAAACAAATGTTTGAAAGCAGAATAAAACAACACAGAATTAATGTAATTAGCTTACTTCTGCATGATTACCTTAATTGAGTAATAGATTAAGTTCCAATCTTTGGTTTTGTTTTAATTTACACAAATTAATTTTTTTTCTTATTGTATTGATCGTTTCGTCGATACCATCTTTGAAAATTGCAAATACCGGTGTGGCAAAATTGCTGGTTGCTCGCCACCAATTAATTAAATAAAAACTGAAGACTGGAAGACAGACGCATGTCTGGAAATAAAGAGAAGATTAAATGTGGTTAAACTGATTAAGTTAAACATGATTTAAAACGATTAAATCGAGCAGAGCACGGTTAAAACTTAAAAATAAACCGTCCATGGGTAACAATTGAACATCGGTTCTTGTTTTTGTTGTTGCTTTTTTTTTTCATTTGGTTCTAAGCATTGTGTGCGAATGAAACAGATGAGTAAAAGTAACCATGACAACAGATTGCTCTTAGACTCGGCATTACTGGCAAGATGCCGTTAAGGATGACGTGACTCTGTCAAGAAAAATTGGCTACATCTTCATCATGAAAAAATTCAATTGAGCGTAATATGGTTTATTTAGCTCATATCCGAAAATCACAATGGAATGTAGATTGACTTAGTGCACTACTGCAAACCGTATAAATACATATATAAAAAATGAAAAGAAAAGAAAAATCACTTTCACATTGATGTAGTTACGCGTGTAATTGAAATATCGTGCATATTGAATTTTAATGCAACGTGTAATTTTGATTTAAAATATGTCAATCAATCCCTAATGACTATCATTTACTCCCTAATTACCCTACCATTGCACCCATTATAATACAATGATCCCGGTACCCCATGCAATTTCCCCTAAAATTAATTTGAAATTCAAAGCACGATCAAAACACAAGAATTAAGCGAAGTTTTCGAAAAACATCTCCTCACCGATTTTCAGAGTATTCAACGTTACCCAACTTTTGTGCTGGTCTCTTTTGAACTCTGAAGTGAGTTGTTTTTATGCTAATGTTTGTTGTGTAGCTACTTGAAGCGTCGCTGCATACAGATGAAGGGGCAACATTAAGGAAAAGAAAAAAGCGAGTAACCCACACGACGATCTTTTTAGCCATCGGCTGTTTGTTTTTGATTACTCAGCTGAAGCTAACAATATTTCAAGTACCGTATGTGCAGAGGTTTATGGTAGCTCATTAGGGACACCAGTTCACTCTTAGACCTCCAGCAATACAATGTTTGCGGTATCTTGAATTTTCCATGCTCTTATAAGCTTCCAACTACCAACCAACCGGAAGAGAAAGTTTAGAATCAACATAACAAACGAACGTTTTGTCATTACATTTTTATTTTAATCAAATTTTAAACCTCTTTTTATCTTTTCGTGACAAGAAAATATATATCGAGATATGATACTGCAGGCGTGTAAAGCTCTGCCTGTTTAAATCTGTAACTGAGGCCATCAAGTGGCGAAGAGGTTGTCAATACAAGAAGAGGGCGTATCGTAAAACCTGGTCAGAAAGAGAGAAAGAGAGAAAGAGAGAGAGAGAGAGAGAGAGAGAAAAAAACAGAAAGCTGTTGGGTGTAACCAATTCCATGTAACCCTCAAGTTGAGCCCCTCGAGAACAAGTTTAGTTTACAAGCTCTCGGTTGATTCAAGATTAGTTGTGTGTAGGACCACACAAATTGAAGATTTGTAATTTGACTGGTTCGCAATACCAGGTTTAACGTATCACATTAAAGTTTGCTAGATATTAGAATAAACCCAAGAGAAGTTTGTTATAGTCTCCAAATTTGCTTTATTATAGCTTTCATCTGTGTTTGTTCCCATAGATTCCGAGAATGCTCATTCTCTTTTTCTGTTCTAAAATTAAGAGAAAATTAAGTTAAAAATGAGTTATTCTTTCAAAGTGTTTTAAATGTATTATCAATCATGCAACGTGTCAACAACAGACGAAGAAATATGGCGAATGTTACAAAAAGTAACGTGTTCACTTAAATATAATTTCGACAAGCAGAAAGCAAAAAAATAAGAAATTATTTTGTAAATAAAATTTCCTTTTTATTTTATTTTTTCCTTTTCTGTGTCCGTTTTTCACTTCAACTTAGTGTTGACTGCACTTGAATTTCATGGATGTTGACCACTTAGCCTCTTTCCTTTGGGTGGTTTGGAGGCTAGAAATTGGCATTAAAGTTTGGTTCTATAGAAAATGGAACTGAGCTTTTGTGGATTGTGAGCAGACAATCTGATAACTAGTTGTATATATACGGCATGCGATTGTATTTTTTGTACTCGAGAGAGAACGTGGGCCTATGACGTCAGAAGGAAATGCTATCTTCGCAAGCGATCACTTGGAAAGAACTGGTCATTTGTATAATGTTCATGCAAGGGGAATAAGAGGCAATATATCATGAGACTTGCTCTTTCGATGCATGAATTTGTGTTACGCACTAGATCACTGTTTGCCCTTTAGTTTACGCTAAATTTTTGCTGGTTAAGGGATTTATTGATTCATTTTTCTTTTTTCTTTTTTCTTTTTAAAGGTAAACAAGACGGAAGAATGTTGCAAAGTTGCAAAGATAACGGGTATGTTTTTTTGTTTTGCTTATTTATTATTAAAAAATAAAAAAATAATAAAATTCCACACCACATGCAAAAAAATTTTTGCATTTCCTGATTCTTGCAAACAAAGCATCTGTTGAAGTATGGATTTTGCAAGAAATATTTTCTTTTACCAGAATTGTGCCATTTTTATATTACAAGAATGTTTCTATTCACTTAATCCACTAATAATAATAATAATAATAATGTAGAAACGACATTAGGCTTAAAACTATGTCAGCACTGATATGTCATGTTCTTTCTCTCCACGTTTGATGGACCGGAAGCTCTTTAGGACATCCTCAATGGTCCTATATGGCTAGAGAACTTCCATGCTCTTCCCGTGAGCACCCTTCTCCTTTTCTTGATGCTCTGTTTCGCTCTCCTGCGCTATTCTCGTTTGTTATAAAACGCAACATCAAGGGCAACGTGAGGCTCATCAAACCAAAAGCCTCCAGAGAAAAGTCCCACATTTTCAAGATGAAAGAGTGGCGCATGCAGCAACTCCTTGATTCAGTTATTACATAATAGCAAGTTTTTATAAACCCTGAGAGATCTATTGTCGTGTGTAGGTTAAAAATAATATTAGATTTATATTAGAGCTGGACCCTAAGTTGGCACTTGAAAAGGATGTGATAAAGCAACGTTATCTCGAGTCACATAATGTAAGGTCGTAAAAGATTATAGTGAATAACAACATTAAACTACAAGTCGAAATCAGGATTTAATTTCCCAAAGACAATTTCGCTGTAGTTGGCTATAACAATATCTTTCAATTACTTATTAGTTATTACTTTTTAAACACCCAAGCTTGAGTCTCCCTTCTACAAATTATTCTGACTGTATGCTTTATTATTAACGAAAATAGGACATTTACATTTTTATTTCATTATACAAATACAGGGGTTAAGAGAGCTCCATCTTTGTTTGACAGAAAAGCAAAGCACTTTAGAAAATCCCTTGTTTTTCTTTTTTTTTAAAAGTAAGTTTAAATAGTGATGACAAGAAAAGATGTAAAAAGAATAATTAAATAGTCACTATTGTGATCGGATTAACTTGGACGAGTTAAATCCATCACAAATTCACAATAGTGACTTTATTTAGCATTGTTAATTTACTTTTTCGTGGAAATGAAATAGAAAAACATTTAAATATTTTTGCTAAAAACACAAGTGTTGAAATCAATTTTTTTCCCAATGGTCTACGGCCATAACCTAATGAGATTGTATTGTAAACTTTAACTTCAAACGTTTTCAAAAGCAAATACAACTTAAATCCTAGAAATTGTCATAACATTAACCATCCACATCTGGAAACGAATAGGCGTTTGCTCCAAAAGCAACTAAGGCTTTTAAATGCATTAAATGAAATGATAGAAAAAAAAAATGTAACATAGTTGAACTGCATGTTTATAAGTACAAACCTTGCTGACTGTTGAGCACACAGCACAACTTGTACCTACAAACAAAATATTACTCTTACAATCAAATGAATGGTGCCAATTACACGAGGTGTCAATCAAACTATACAGAAAAAAAACGTTAATTTAATTATCAAGCAAAAAGTATTGAGGCGTCTTGCAAGCACATTTGAGAGTCCCCATAACCGAGTTCGAAAACACCCCGTTAACCCTTGGCACAGTACTAAAATTCAATACCGATTCCGTGTGCGTTAATTATTTTTTTAAGCAAATATTAAACGGCAAACGCAGTGATTTTTAATTAATAATTGTTGCGTTAGTAAATTTATTATTATTATTATTGTAATATATATATGTATATATATATTTGCTTAAATGATTTAAATTTGCATTTTAACATTCATTTTATTAGCTTCATTAACCCTCCACATCTCCATCTCCATGTTAAACCAATGGAGATAAAAATCCCTAAGAGAATTACCATCGCCTCGCATCGCATCGCATTCAGTGTAATTACAACTTAAACAAAGCAGAACGACACTACGGATTGTACGGAAAATCCTTGATCTCAATTTCAATTGCTTGCAGCAGTAGAAGCTTTAAAACAGAATTGAGATTGATTCAGATCGAAACGAGTTAGAATAAATCTAAAGCAGGCATCGTTTAGTCTCAATGCTCGTTCAAATTGTCTTCCAAATAAAAATCAAAAGCACCACACATTAAGCGAGGTTATGGAGGAGATTTGAAGCGATCATGTAAAGTTGCTCAACGTTGAGCAGTGGCATACCCGAACTTGTTAATTAGAATTCTCCACTGTGGTTTGAAATATCTCTGGGGCCAAGCCTCAACCAAGAACGTTTCTGAAGGGATTATATTTTTAAAACATAAATTAAAACCAACCAAGGGCAAAAATACAGCTGTGGGACTCTTAAATAAATAAAAAAAATGTACAACTTGAGGGAGAATTATTTTAAATTATTTTTTTAAAGCGTCGTTCTCCTTAAAGAAAAGTTTTAGCTTAAAAAAAATTATTGTCTAAAAAGAAGTCTGACATTTGAAACTGTCTGCGCTTATCTATAGTTGATACAAAATTGATAGTTGGAGAAAACCATTGGTCAAGTGTATTGGAAAGCTTAGAGTCGCTTTTAAAGTTTGGTTTAAAAGCGACTCAGCTGCAACTGCTCAAGCCCAAGCACTGACTGTAAGCAGTAACAGTAATTCATGTTTTCATTTTGCGGAAATCTTGCATTATGGTACTGCATCCTAGTTGTAGTAGAAGGTGACCTTTGGGTGCGTATTGATTTTTTGGTACTGGTTTGGAAAAGTAAAGAGAAGTGTGTTTACTGCAATTGAATACACTGCAAGAGAATTTAAAATGAGCAAAGTTGCAACATTTTATACTTGGTTGCACAATCTTATTCAACTGCCATCTGTGGACACCCTCTGCACGAAAAAAGACAGGTTTACATCTTCCACTGTAACACTTTCCAAGTGTGATGTAGCTTAAAGAGGATAAAGTATCAAATCAATCTTAAACACACGCCCATAAACGCAGAAAAAATATTGTTGTTTGAGCACAACAATAAACAGAAATCGTCTGAGATCAAATATTCTCAAAATTCCTACACGAGTTACCGATTTATTACAAGAATAAATATGTGCACGCAAATACTTATTTACTACGCTTTTTTCTACTAAACCAAATATTTTGATCAATGTAGTCAGTTCATCAACTGTGCTATATCCTTGCAGTTTCCGGTGCTGTCACGACAAAGAGACGCTTATTTCTTTTTGTATGTGGCAGGCGGTTAACATTTGATGGACGTACCGTTTCCGGAGACAGGCACACTACCACTAAAAGAAAGCGTTCTGAGGATATGTGAATTTCGAAGTTTTCATAATTTTTCGTATCAAATGTCGCGATACTCGATTTTTAAATAATTTTATCTATATACCTGAAAAACAATTTCACATTAATTATATTTTTATATTAAAACTTTATTTTTTCCGGAATTATAATTGCTGAGTAAACTATAATTCAGTTAATTATAGCTACTGAAAGGGGCAAAAAAACAACATTCAGTTTCTTATTAGCTGTGCAAATTAAAATATCAAAGCTCTCATCACGCGATCGGGTTTCTTTTGCGCTTTGTTGAAGCTCGATCCGTTTTCATTGATTGGATATTTGTCTTGCGGTCAGTTTTGCCTCGATTCTTTCACTTAGCACTTCAGAGGTGTCTCGTGCTAATACCAACCGAAATCGGATGTTTTAAAGGCAAACAGGAAGTAAATTGGTCGACTTATTTTTATTGATAATTTACGGCATTACTGATTGTTGTTGAGATTTTAACGAGTAATGAAATGAACCAAATATTATAAAAAGTAAACGTAAACAAAGTATAAAAATTTGTTTTTATTATACAGATATATAATTCTACAAGCTATAAGAAGGAAAGTAATGGATACAATCCAATAAAAGTCACCAAACATTTACAAATTAGATGTAACCTAGAAACTGAAATCGATAGACATTCGTCATGGAAAGCTTTTATGGTCTGGTAGATTAATTTAATAATACGTAAAGTGAACCTGCTTTAAGTATTGGTGTCAAAAACTGGTTTCAACTCTGGTCTCGTATATTTATCGATACCCATTGCAAAAATAAAGAATTCTTAAACGAAACTGTGCTGAACTCAAGTTGTAGCGTCAGCGAGTGATAAAAGTAGAAAATGATGCTAAAGGCTACAACATTTCCATGTAAATAGACTACAGCCAGAGTTGATGAATTCAGCGATTTTTTGCTATGGTTTATTCACTTTCGATAACGTGTAGCATCAATTTAAGCCCTAACTACCACTCCAAACCTTGCCTCTCAGGCGTAAGACTATGCAAAAGACGCATAAACTACGAGAAAAAGAAAAATGAAAAAAAATTCAATTAATCTCACCAAACGAGTAAATATTTTTTTTTTTTAAAAACATGTTTTTTTGTGTAAAGACTTATTTTGCCACTAAATAACCGGAAATCTCAAAATGAGACATCATGCTAGTGTTATTATAACTTAAATCATGTAATTAGGTAGCTGGCGGGATCGGGAATAGGTTTTTGCAGCGCGACGTAGTTTATTCTCGTTTCGTGAGCTAACGCTAGTAACCGTGCGAGGGAACCGGAAGTTGAAACATTCGGTCAAGTTAAATAAAAGTCTTCATAACAAGAAAAAATAAACACTTGTACAAAAAAAATAAACACTAGTACAAAAAAAAATTGTAAAAGAGGCACAGTAACAACCTGCAACGTAGAACTACTTTATTGTTCTGAAATTCAAACATATAAAAAATAAATTAAAAATTCATATCTAAAAAGGCCAAATGCCCCACCTTTATGGCATAAAGGCCAAACCACTCCCATTTATATCGTGTATAGCCGTATACGTACTGACAAATATCGCTGTCATATCTTAATCATTTATTTTAAATTTACGCTATCTTAAAGTGGCAGTTAATTATATTTAGGCACTTGATTGGGCACACAATCTACTTGCGAATGTTCAACAGTCATGGCCGCCATTAATCAAGAAGATTAGTTCCCAAATTCGCTTGCGCACAGCAGAATCTTCGCACCAATTCCACTAAAGTTGTAAAAGCTGGATTCACAACTGAACTGGAATTAGGATGCTTTCTAAATTCATTTCCGCTTGCACTATTTCCGCTACACAGTGCGGAGAAAACCGTAGTTCTACGTCAAAATTCTCATCATAATTTCAACTTTCCATCTCACTTAAAACAAGCTTTATTCAACACATGCAGCAAATCTGAACATCGTGAACTGAAAAGTTAGAATTGTTGGTTAGCGCGCAGAAATGTTTACACTGCGGCGTGATTGAATAAAGTCAGTTTCACTTATGCCTCGAAAGCAACTTATACATTATTCATAACAAGTTTCCATATACCAGTATAAAGTCTCCTGCGGGTACCATGTAAAAAAGACGACCACTCTCAAAAGGGTTTTTAGCGAAATAATGACGTAATTAAATGAGACTAGTATACAAAAAAATACGAAATTGTAATTGTTTCTTCAGCTACCGGTAGTATTAATCTTTCCAGTCTTTTTTGTTGAAGATAAAATTATTATTTGACGAATTTCATTAGATGGCTTCTCTAGGGGCAAGATGTTGTCTGATTTCATTCGATCATGAAAGTTTAGTATGAAAACGACTTATTGCCCCTCCCAAAACATGGGTATTTTTAATTAAAATGGGCTTAGAATGCGCTTTACTTATTTTTTTTTACTCTTTGCACACAAAGAAAAGAAAATGAAATGCAAGTTTGCTGCTGTAGATGCACATAATTAAGAAAAATTGTATTCCCTTTGAAAAAACTGAATACATTAAAAAAAAAAGTTGTTTACATTTTATCCAGATTCCAAACGAAGCAACTAACTCCGTTACCATCTTGTATAATTTGACACTAAATGACACTTTTTCTGATTAATTATTTTTAAAAAAAATACAAAATCTGGTCGTTTAATACGTCAAATTGAAGATAGACCGATGGAAGTTTACGGTAGAATATTAAATCATTAGGTAATTAAATAAGTAAAAATGCAATACCAAAAATCTATGCTTAATTCAACAGATCACTAGGGAGTTTCATTAATCCAGTCGATTTTGCGATTGTGCTATCTGGATAAATTTTGCGTTTGTCACATGATATCCGTTCCGCCAATCACACGCACAATTACTAAAAGTACAAGAGAGTGAAAATACAAAATACCAAAAAAGTCTAAAAGGTAGTTTAAGCGATTTTGCGGCTTCCCAAGCTCAAAACAAACCAAAGACCTATTTCCCTTTTCTTTAATCAGTATAGAGCGTTTCTTTCAAACTTGGAACATGTTTGTGCGTGACATGACGCAAACTTATATTCATTTATACACCACATAAGTTTAGTGTTTGGGTGTTTATTCCCGCGAGTTGATCAAAACTGCTCATTCGTTTCGACATTGGTGTTGCAGGCAGCTGTGTTTGATGATAGATGAGTGTTTCATTCACTTTACGACGAGTGTAAATAATGTAAGCAAAATTTTATTAGCAACGCCCGAGTTCGAGATATGCTAAACGTGCAGGACAAGCCCCTGGCCCAAGAGAGGAAACTATAACTCTTTGTGCCAAGACCACACATTCGAACGCAAAGTGAGTTGAGAAATATATCTTTTCTTCACTCGCAACCTCTTTTTATTCCCTTTTTTCTGTGTGGATAATGGTTTCCCTTTATTCTTCTATACTACCAATCTTTTTCATTCTCATCTGAACCATGTTAGTGGCACTCACTCCTGCTACATTCTAAAAAGACATTAAATTTTTGCATTTTTCTCACTAAAACTAACCTTTTGAACTTCTACAACGCAAACAGTAGATTTATTTAATTAAAGTCAAATTAAAAATTTCATTCGTCCACTTTTTTCTAATGAAAATATTTGCAACTAAAAACTCTTAATTTCTTCATCCTTGTTGGATTATCTTTTCCTAATTAATTTTTTTTTTTCTAGTGAAATATGATAATTTTTTCAAATTAAAACATCCGATATCTATTTCCTATAATTTTTTTTTTTACATGATCAGGCATTCAACTCGTGCAAGACTTTAATCTGTAAAGGTCAACAGTTTTCTTTTTCATCAATATCTTTAGCTTAAAAAAATGAAAGAAAAAAAAAAACTTCAATCTTTTAAGGTATCGTCGTTTGCAAAACACATTTCATCTTTGCTAACGTTAGCTTGAATTTCTCATGCGGCCGTAAAATAAAAAAATAAAAAGTAAAAAAAAAAAAAAAAAAAAAAAAAATTGATTTTTTTTTTTTGTCTTTTACTTTTCTTTCCACTATTTTTTTTCTAGTGGCGAGATCTTCTTTCAATCATTCCCAATATGTCTCTGAGAATGTTTGAACGAGTTCTCGCTTTTTGCACAATGACAGTTGTCACGGTATAAGGCAACATAAATTTCCTACCGAATATTTATTCCAGCAAAAAGAAGAGAAAAAAAATATTGAAAAAATAAAAATAAAAAACCCAAACCAAGAATAAATGAAAGTGGAAAGAAAAAGAAAAAAAAAGTAAATAAATTCCAAATTTAAAGTATATAGTTTTGATTTGAATTTTCCTACATCTGACACTAGATCTGCGGCCATTGCTCATTTTAAAACTGCATGTATGTAATTGATCTTTAGTGTTTTTTATTGGTGTAATTGAAAAGAAATGGCAGGCGAATATGTGAAAATCTTCATATCTCTCCTCCCTTCTGCCATTCATTGTCTATGCAATGCCGAGTCAGGATTTCTTGGGTGACTTTGATTTTTCTCGTTTTATGGTGCTGGTAATGGCTTTTAAAAAGAGAGAGGGAGCATGTGTTGTTTTATGTTCACACTTTGAATGGAAAAGACCTCAACTGGCCAATAGCACTCCCCATATTCGATCTTACATGTGCACGAGATACTGCAGCTTACTGATGATGAAAAGCAGTAAAATTAATGGCTTTGATCCTCTGAGAGACAAGATGGGTTCAAACATCATATCAAATAAGGGAATATGGGAAATATGGGCTGTGCTGACATCTGGTGGACAAAAGCGGAAATGCAAAGGGCCAATAAAACTTTATGCCGCTGCTGCCACGTTTAATACCCCTTCAAAACAATATCTCTGGTCTATGTAAACAAATCATCTGCAATTAATTAACGTGTACAAAGCAATTACTGCCTGCAGATATGTTTCGTGTTTAAGATCAAAACATTTTCAAAGTGCTGAGTGATAAGCGGGAAAAAAATTCACTTGTTCGTGAATCTATAATTAAATTACGAAACTCTTCGTAATTAATGCAGCAATTAACGGAATACTCCCCGAGAGGACCATAAGCTAGAGTCAAGTTACTTACATTTGCCCCTGGGATTTGCGTGTATATCCAATACAAGCAGCCTTTCACCACAAAGTCACACCACCTTGGAAAACCGAGAGCTTATAGAATAACGAGCTGCTCTATGCGATCACGCAATGCAGGCCTCTCACAAATTACGTAGATACCATCTATCTTAGAATATACCAATAAACATGTACATATTTAACGTTGTTTTGTTGACAACTTTTATTTGGTATTGTAATTTGCCTTTCTTATCGCCGTATGTACATTACCAATACTTTGTACTCGCAACTGTTATCTGCGTTCTACTAAAGAACAAGGGCAGTTAGTGTAAAAGTGACATGTAAACACGGTTTAAACTTTAAACTGACGTTGTAAATGTTTTAAATTTACTGACAACATTTACCGTGCATGGAAGATTAAACGTAACCTCAAATCTATTTTTTTTTTAAATTTTTTTGTGCATTTTTTTTAATTTGGTGTTGATGAAGTTACGGTAGTTGTACGAAACCAACAACTCGTGATTTAAAGTGGGGTGAAGTGGATTTAAAAGAAATCAAATCCTGTAATCATGTTATCTAAAGAGTTTCAATCTCCGTTTCATCCGCATGTACCGTGTTTCTCTTTTACGGAAGAATGGCTGCCCACATTTATTTGTCTAGATGACTAAATAAACGGAATAGAAAAGAAAAATGTGCTTTTTTAACCCTCTTTTCTTCCGTGTTTTGTTTTTCACTTGAGTGGCTTTGCAGTGAAATTATAACGACGAGAGTAAAGTTGGAGTTGGCAGATGAACCACTTACTTTATGGCTGCATCTGTGTGTGAAGAGGTGCAGATGCCAGAGTTATAGTTTTTTTTTTTTTTTTTCTTTTCACTGCATCTACAAAAAAAGAAAAAAATAGGAAAATACTGCCTAAGATATCAGTTGAGAAGTGAACAAAATTTCTTATAACATGTTTGGGTTATTGCCTGTAACTGGACCGGTATACAATTCATTCTTAACTTTCACATTTTTCGTATTTTCATGGCTTAACAACTTCAACTTATACCTTTCTCGTGCTCCCCTCCAGCTCACAACTCGAAAAGAAAACAATTGTAAATGCCAGCGTAAATACATACAGTTGGTCCGAACGTAAGACTGGCCTCAGAAAGTTGTGCGGTCTGAAGAATGCCCAGTCAAGCTAAAGTCTGGACAAATATCATACTGTATAATCTATATGTCTGAATTAGACAAACTATTTTTTAAAAATACACACAATTCGCTATGAAATAATGGGCACATTCCTAGCCACGTTAAATAGGGCTGCACCGAATACCAAAAATGCCGATTAACCGAACATTCGGCGTCGAAAACCATGGCCATACTAAAACCGCCAAATTTTTCTTTAAAAAAAAGTCATTTTCGTGTTTAAAAATGTTCCATTTACCTAAAATATGCAATTTTTTGGGGCGTTATACTAGGCGCGATATGACTAGGCGCGATTCACCAAAAAATCGCGCCTAGTCATAACTGAAAGATGACT